>BSSO01006297.1:0-12097 GCA_030267885.1 Mesembryanthemum crystallinum
AAATTTCAAAAAATGGGAAAATAATTTTATATAATATCCAAATATAATTAAATTATGAAATTTCAGAAATTAGCCAATACTACCAAAAAAAAAAAAAAAAAAAACAAAAGGTATTAGACTTTTCACAAGTTTCTTAAATTTCCCACCAATATGTACTTGCCTAGGAGATTTGGAAACGGAGGGAGTACGTAATTGATTCAGTTATATAGAGTACGATGTGAACGTACAACCGCTATTGTTTTCAGTAACAGTAGCTAGCAATAATAGTTTTAGTTTGTTTGGGATAAGAATAGATATGATGATGGTACAACTACAACTACAACTACAACTAGAAGAAGCACCAAAGCTTGGAGACAGAAATACGACCCACACGCATAGGAAGTTTCCTTTGGAGCTTTCCAACTGAAAAAGGCATTAACGTTGAATGGTCGATCACAACACCTGATCGATAATATAATGTTTAACACTTTATTATACATCTACCAATCTGTCTCCTCAAAGTAAGGCTCCAATTTAAATCTTCAACAGTGTTACGTTGTTAAGATCATAAACATTTCTTTTCGATTATGTGTGAAAACTCTCCACGTATCATTTGTTGTTATCGAGGAGGTGAAGGAATAAGAGAATCCCAAATGCCCATAGTGGGATTTGAATTTTGGTGGCCGGTGAAGGAATACTACCAAAACTCTTACCACTATGACCAACCTATGTTGGTTATATTGTATTGTAGTTACTATTTGAGATGTATGCATAGGTAGTAATAATAACAAGTATTTATAGAAACAAAAACTAAAAAAATAAAAACTCTAAGTTGCACACCAAGTCGTCTATAAATGGGTAAAGTGCATGCTACGTACTAATCAATAAGTTTTTACATCCACTAAAATGAACCCTCTTTTAAGTTGGTTAAGAGAAGAGAGTATAGAACTACATACACCAACCACTTGTTAGTACAAATAAAATTTACATGAATAGAATACATGAAAATACACACAAATTATACATACACTACTAGTTGAGCAACTCGAAAAGAGGAAGACAAAAAATTGCAAAACACAATGTGAAGCTCAATGGAATTTAGATTATAGGTCGGTTTTATTTATAATGCTACTAGAAAAATGGACAGGTGCTTAGGGTGCATCCATGAGTAAATATTTGGTTTGTTTTAAAAAATCATTAAAAAAAAAATATCTTATCCAAAAACTAATTTACTCATGATGGTGTATTATTGGGTGTCCCTAACTAGTGGAGCACTTAATTTTTTTTTTATTTTTTTATTTTCAATACTACTTTAGAGTCAAATAAAGGGTAATTAGGAAAGAGCCAAATATTTAAATTCTGATTCAAGCAGAATGACAATTTAATTTAACCAAAGTTTTATGTTTTTTCTTCTTCTTTTTGATAGGAACAACCGAACAAGAACGTAATTACTTTGATTCCGGTGTTGGCAAATGGCGATGGCAATGGCAAGGCAGTTGGCATTTTTTTTTTATTTTTTTTTTTGGTTTTGTTTTGAGGCAGTTGGCACTTTATTACTGTATTAGGAAAACATAAAAAAAAAAAAAAAAAACCTAAACAGAAACAAACGTACTGTGTCTTGAAAGTTGAAACCGCGTAGAGGTAGAATTAAAGGGTGAGATGATGAGGTAATTAGACAGAATCTAAGCAAGAGACAAACTAACTTTTATTTTCTGATACCATGCATGCATAGCATGAAATGATACTGCAGTTGTTATATATAGTTGGAAGTTGCAAAGAAAGATAATTAGATTAGTCACTGTACTGTACGTAATTAGTAAACCTTTTTACTATAATCAGCTTGCGTCACCTCCTGTCAATGTTAGTTAATGCCTTTTGATTATATTCTTCTAGCTTAGCTTAGCTTAGCTACTTTGATGAGATGACAGAACATATAATAGTAGTACTAGAAAATTACTACTCTACTCACTCATAACTATACATACACAAAGAAAACATACACAAAGTGTGCAAGAGACAGACAATAATGTTGTCTAAATCTCCTTATTTAGTAGTATTTTAAGTCTAACCCGTCTCTCACAATGTTTTCAGAAAAGGGACTCTCTGACAAATGACTTTTAGGTTGGCTTTTGACAATTTTATCTTGTTTGATTAGTCCATTGGTCAAAATAGGTGTTTGGTAAGTAATTGATTATTAAATTAGCTAGATTAAATTAGCTTTTAGCATCCCACAAGTTGACTTTTGAAAAACCATCATGAGTAGTTTTTGGGTTGGCTTGTGCCTGTTGAGTTTTATTCCAAAATATTTACGAGGGATCAGCTAATTTTACCAAACACCTTTTAAAAACAACCATTGTTACTAGCCGGTCAAAGCAGCTAATATAACCCGTCAATATCTACCAACTATCAACTAACAGCCAATATCACCCCTCATTGGACCTTAATCTTAACCATTAGACCAAAATCTCAGTGGCAAATTTCTAATTTGAATGATTTTATTATAACATACTAGTATAATTTTGAGCAAATATTGTTTTTTTTTTTTTAGAAGGGGAGCAAAATAGTTAATTGAATAAATTATATTAGATCTGAAATATAGTGGGTAATGGTAATACCCCACAAAATGATATTTCTTATAGAACACTAGTACATGATAGTTCAATTCATGGTTTGACTCCATTTTCGTTGTTATCTTAGAATCCTATTCCTTACAACCTGATTGAAGAAAGGGAATTCTTTCTTTTGGGGTGGTTGGGATTCTGTCTATTCTCTACTCTCTACATATACCGCGAAAATTATGGTTCATACAATTTCAAACAAAAAGAAAGAAGTAGGGACACATAATAATAATAATAATAATAATAATAATAATAATAATAATAATAATGATAATAATAATAATAATATTATTCATTTATTAATGTACTGTAGTATGCAGTAACGTAACTGATATATTAACTAACTTTATGAAAAGGAAATGAATGTGACTATTCCTATCAACCGTTACAATATCTCTCCTACTAATGTTTGAATATTATTGGAAGAAAATTGGACCACCGTCCAGGGGAAATATATATCACCACTCCATCCCAGTACAGAGGAAAAAACAAAGAAAAGAAAGCAAATCCCATTAAAAATTTAAAATCCACCATCCACTAACCATATATAAAAATACACAATAAAATCCATCATCCAGTTACCAAATGCAACCGGATTTCTTTCAAGATTTTGCAAATCAATATTATCACCTTCTCTTTTAATTTTGTTTCTTTTCCAGTATTTTATTTACTATAGTAATATCCTTTACTCGTACTCCTATTATATCAGAAGATGAGAATTTGGATTTGCCAATTAGCTAGCACCTTTGAATATATCATCACCATAAAATATCATACAGTACCAGGCTGTATGATATATCAAGCAACAGTATTGGACAAACAAAAGGTGTTATTGGTGACTCAAAATTTGGTACTCACGACCCAAAAACTATAATCACTTTTTTTTTTTTTTTTCTCAACCATATCACTCCAGTACTAAATTTTAGTTTACTCAGTATAACTGTTTGTTTGTCCAGTACTCACCTGATAGATCAGGCGGCCTAATAGAAGAATTATTGTACCAACACGTGAATGAGTAATACCTTTCAAATTGTTGGCCGACTGACTTGTTAACCCAATTAGCCAATATCTTAGGCTGTCAATCTGTGGGCACTAATATGGTTGTGGATCGACTATTGAAAGGGCTTGCTGGACTCAAGCCTTTGTGTTTCAATAGTGGAGTGGAGTATGTGAATACTATATGGCCCGTGAAAATTTCGTTGATATTAAAGGCCCAACTTTACACCAAAAAAGTTAAAAGGCCCAACTTTTTACACCAAAAAATTAAAGGCCCAACTTTTTACACCAAAAAATTAAAGGCCCAACTTCCAAAAGGCTAATCGGCCTTTTAATAGGCCATGCAAATTAAAGCAAAATCATGTTATGATTGGTGACCGGTTCCCCACTTCTTCACCAGTAATCTGGTCAAACTGGCTTCATCCTATCACCTTAAATAATTTAACCCAACGTACTCTACAAATATTATTAAGTCCCAACGTGGGTGGACCAAGTATTCATGAATTCATTTCTGAACTTTGTTTCGTGCACTCCATTATTGATCCATCATGGTACATTTCAATAAACATGTCTCACAAATTATTATATTGGGATGTCCAGAAATATAATAAGTACAGTCAGATAGAATATGAATTTAATAGTAATGAATTGTTATCTTATTTTCAAAAGATATGAAAATATATTATACTCCAATCATTAGCTAAAATTTACTGCCATGTATGAATTGCATAAGTTATAACCATTGCCATTTGCAGTACTTGGTAACATTCGCTAAACATCTATGTTATTTATTTTAATTTTAAGGGCGAGGATATAAAGCCGATAAAAATTGAGGTGTCAACGTCAATGTTGAAACATAGTATCCAAAATCGCATAATCATCCACCTTTTTTGATTCATGTATTAATATATGCCAACAAGCTAATTGAAATATTGAATGATTGAAAAAAAAAAAAAAAAAAGGATGCCTAGGATTGTGGTTTTGGACTGCCAATGTACTAAATATAATTTGTTAAAAATACTGTAATTGTTTAATTTAGAAGACAGAGATTAGCAGAAAGCGAAGCATTGTCCATTTCTTATTGTTGACAAAAGTAATTAAGCAAACCAAGAAAAGGGCAAGACCAATTGTCAATTGAGGAATCTCCTCAGCATGATAATTAATTTGGGGACTTTCAATGTCAAATGTTTCCAAACACACCATATTACCACATCACGGATGCAATGTTTTTGTTTTTCAATGTTAAGAATGAACAAGTACGATCAACAATATTGCAAGAAATATGCAAACAAAAAGCCGTATGAAATAGTAATAAATGGCAGTTAAAGATGATATATTGCCGTTAAAGCAACATTAACATGATAATCTTTCTCTTACACAATTGCAATATCAACATGATATTCTTTGCATTTTTGGTTTTTACCACCAACTCAAAAAATTGGTTCTATCTTCGATGTACTTTGCTTTCATCTTGTGTAAGGTGAAAGAGTTTTTTCTATCCCATCCTCTGTTTTACCAATAAAATTTGGCTCTTTAATTTGAAACTCAAATAAATCACGATTTAAGTGGTAGAAAACCTAATAACTATAATGACTTGCAATCAAAATTAGCATTTCTCATCACAAAACTCAAATCACCACCATCATCAAGCAACCAAAAATAAATAAAATCCACCCAATTTAACAACTATAATATACTATGAAACTTGTAAAGCAATCAAATACACCAATGCAAATCACCATCCAAAAATATCACAATAGATGAAGTACTAATGAACATCTTTCAGATTTTCTTGATTATAATAACACCTCAAAATGGATAGCAAAAACATCAAAATCAAATGACACCCGCAAATTCAAATCCCAAAAGGCCAAAACAAAAAAAAAAACAGGGGAGGAAGGATATCAAACTACCAAATTCAACTATAGGCAGTGATCTCCCTAGGCGGAGCTCGAGACGGAGTTGTACTTGTGGGAGAGGGAGCAGGCTGGGGGATGGCGCCTTCGGAGGCATGGCGTTGCTGCGGCCTTGGAGGCGGACTCAGAGGCGGAGGAGGCTGAGGCTGCGGAGTCAGAGGCTGATGAGGCTGAGGCTGCGGCGTCAGAGGCGGAGACGGGGAAGGCGGGAGACGAGCGGAAAAGTTCCTTAAAGGGAGCTCATCGAGGCAAACGACGTCGTCTTCAGCTGCGCCTTCGTCGAAGTTGAGGGAGTAGCTGAGAGGATCGTAGCGGAAATCGGTGGAGCGGGATTTGCGGTGGTGGCTGTGGCCGCCACCACTACGTGGAGTGCCGATTTTGTTGATGAAGTTGCGACACTTGTCTTTGATGTGGAAGAGCTCGTCGGACCTGGATGTTCTGCTCCTGCTGGCGAAGCCGCCACCGGAGGATGATCTCGTAAGGCGTGGGTTGTGGTGGTGGTGGCTGGAGGAGGAATCGTCGAATTGGTGGTGGTGGTGGTGGTGGTGGAGAGGGTGGTGGTGGAGGTGGTTGGAGGTGTTTTGCTTGAAGCATCCGCAGATGGAATGCTTCAATCTGTGCTTGAGAGAAGGGGAGTAATCCATCCGAATCCGATCCTCCATTATTATTATTATTACAAACAAAAGAGAGAAGAATTTGTTTGAATATGGAAGAGGAGAGAGAGAGAGAGGGGGATTCGGAGGAATGAGGGAGAAACGAAAACAAAAATGGGGTTGCAAAGAAGAGGAAAATGGATGGATTGATTGATTGAAGAGGTGTTTATTTTGAGTTAGTTAGATGGTTATTTTGAGAGGAATGTATGTATGTAGGTGAAAGTGAGTGGTTATTAATGGTGGAGAGGCTGTATTTAGGGATGTGAGAGGTGAATGTAAATGTAAATTGTGATGGGTGGTTATTGAGATGTGAATCCGTCTTTGGCGCGCACCTCACACACACTCAGAGAGACACAGAGTGTTTTCTGAGTTTCTTCTAACTAATTCTCTCTCTCTCTCTCTCTCTCTCTCTCTCTCTTAAACTTAAACTGATTGGACTGGAGTTGCCATTGATTTGTTGGACGACATTCTCTTCCTTTTTCCTCGCAGATTTTTCAACTCCCTCAATGAATAATGATGATGAATCAAATTTGACACAAATTGTTGTTGTCAACTCTTGCAGCCCAGTTTGAATTTGAATGGGCTATTAATGACTCGTTTCATGCCCTGTGACTGAGCCCCAAATTGTATATGGGGTGATCCAGGCCCTGTCAAATATAATGTGTGTTAACTACCAAACCTAATTTGGGCCTAAAATTGGAAAGGTAGATAAGCTAGGTTATACTCCTTGCAAGGGAAAATATGGTAGAATATGCCAAACACTATAAGCTAGGTTAAGACCATTCGATGTTTTACCATTAATTAGGATATGTGTTTGTCGAATCGACTTCAAAGATCCTCCAAATGAGTTGAGCAGCAATTTTTAGAGATGATATAGTATGAGTGGCATCATCTAGAATGCTCCCTCTTCGTAGAAGCTTGTTCACTCATCTTCACCCAAAACTAATAAGTGAGAGTACGTTAACTTTAACATTGATACTCCTAGTATTGTGCCTTACAAAGGTACTATTGATCAAAGTAAATGTTTTTATCATGATGTTTCCGTCGTCATCATCAATGTGAACACTATAAGCTACTGTAGTTGATTTTCTGTGTTTTGTATAATGACTTGATTTTTTCCATACATAAAGCATGCAAAAAGTAATAGCTCCCCGCCCGACTATTCTTCAAACCAACTAAATGCTGCATGTTAGGAGTAGTTGTCATCAAAGCTTTCACGTAACAAGCATGTTTCCAGCATCAATAATGTGAGCAAAATCAATTCAATAAGATTCATCTTCAATACTCCTATCATCTATTTTAATCGAGGCGATTAGCTACAAACATATGAAACCAGGGGGAACTACTTAGCAACCAAATGAATCACAAATTTACGGGACAAATCTTGAACAACTTTTCGAAGAAGAGTTACTGAATGACCTGAATTAGCTAATACAATAATAAATGAGGAATAACCTGTTCTTTCACCTTTAAAATACTTTGAGATCTTAGTTGTTATCCCCAAAATCAGGTGAGACTATATTTTAATAAGCGATTAAGCGGCTGCTTTACTTAAAAGCCACGATTCCAGCAGGATGGCTAACTGGGATTCTGAGTCTTTCCAATGCTGCAAGTAAGTACATTTGCTAGTGAAGAAGGCCAGGTGTTTAAATTAAAGAATCTGCAGCTTTAATCATATTTTTTTTACCAGTCAGTCAGTCAGATCTCTACTCAATACTTTTATTTGGTTTTGAGAGTTTTACCTCGTTACTTGATACTACTGTACTACTCCTAGTATAATACTGTAACACTCAAAAATTTCTTAGATGAATATGATTGCATCTGTCTGTTACTGTTTGAGCATCTCTGATATTCTAACTCACCCCAACTTGGTCATCTGCTAATATATATACTCATACTGTATACATGGTGGCATATAAATTAGTATAGTACTACTACTGTATTTTCAGTTCTTGAAATAGAGTAAAAAAAAAAAACTGTACTACAGTATTAATTTCATCACAAAGATAACAATAAGCATATCTAAATATCAGAAAATTTAGCACTTCCAAGGACATAATAACCTTCCCTAGTGAAGAATTAGGTGTTCTTGTTTAGTTAATGTTACTATCACACACTATGCTACTTGTACTCTTCATTTCACATATCAAGTATCAATATCGGTAAGCCAAGAATCTGAACTATACATAGGGACACTTTTAAGGAAAAATCATTTGAGACCAAAAACATGCAAAGCTTTTAAAATTGAGAATCCCATTTGACACTTTTCCGTCAGAGTAACATAGATTAGAATGCAATCCCACTATTTGTCATGTACCATATGACACCACACCACAACAAGAGCTAACACGAGAAGCAGATCGTAATTCAGACCACAAGCTCTTCTTACATCGGAATCAATAACACAAAGCTGAGGTGAACTTGCAATTACCATCAGTAGATATGAGAGTGGGCGATTGTAGCAAAGACTCTTTATTTAAGATAAGATAGCACCAGACTCATAGCTTAAGCTCAAAAACGCTTTCGCCTGACCAGAGATATACAATCAGGAAATAAAAGCGGGCACCAGATGGAACCACAAAGAGCAACATCAAACTGAAAGTCGGACAAAAGCAGTTGATAGTATCAAGTTCAGATCACAAGGGCATAACTAAAGTTGTAGAGTTTCAGTCATCAAGCAAAAACCAGGCAAATGAACTGATGGGCCAACTTCAATTGCTAAAATGGTGAGAACAAGCAATTTCAATAGAGTAGAACGATAATTTACCATATACAGTTAATGTATATCCCTATGTTTTTCTCTCTTTCTCGACTTAAGATCTAGATACAATTTCATTATCTATTCACTGTTAAGTGTCAAACAAGAACCTCCTATATACACAGAAATCTATGGCCTCAAATAGATGAAAACAAAACAAAAACTCAGAAGAACACATAAGAATATGAGATACTATGACAGAATACTGCCTCTATGTAACTGTAGTACCAATTAAGTGCAACTAATTTCTAGTTGCATGAATGGAAGTCCTCCAGCTTTAGTTGCTGAGCATCAGCTGTTTGAGAAAGCCAAACTAGATTTTTCCAATCTCTCATGTGAAACGCAGTGGGGATGAAGTAGCTGACATGCTCCTATAACAAATTAAGCCATCCAAAATTCACAATGAAGCAACCTCTATTTCAGAAACATTTGCCTCAGGGAGCAGGTTTGAATGTGGATTCATTAACCCAAGCTTTTTGACACTGGAAACCACTACTCTCACTTAGTCCACTGATTTCATGCTAGTCAAATAAACTTGTGACTGTATAATTGTTTGCCCAATATTGAAGCCTGGTACGACTGTGAATCCGACCTTGGGCCTTGTTTTGCAAGGGAATTTACTTCTCCTGGTGACATCATCCATGTACACCATTGAAAATTCAGCACCCCTTTTCACTTGGAAAATATTCACAGGAGGATCAAATGAAAAGGCAAGCTTGTGAAGCGCCCAAATTGAGCTTGCCATCTTGACGAACAACTCATAGAAAACACCCAGTGATTTCCATGAATTGACCACAACTTCATTCTGTTCCAAGTCATTGAAAATTGAAGACTCTATAGTAGGATGGATGAGGTGTTGATACTTCCTTTCACAAAACCTTGAAAACTCGCACTTTGGGTTCTTTCTCAAGATCTCCATTGGACTGGTTGAAACATGTTCCTTTAACTGTTTCAAAAAGATGATCTTCTCACCATTACACATCGAAGCATGGCCATTAAGAACCCTACCATCCTCACCCAACCCGAAATCCTCTGAATCAAACCCATGAAACATCCGCAAACAGACATAAGACAACAATGCATATCGATTATGACCCTTCTTAACATAATCGACACCAGAATACACCGAACTCGCAGCCAAATCCAAATCCCACCGAGCTTTCTTCATCAGATCAACCAAAACCTTAGTGAACTTATGCGAGAAACCGAATGCCTCTTGCAACATCTTATCAAACACCCTAACAGTCAGCAAAACGTCAGAACTGTCCTTTTGTGGGGAACAACAAGACAACCTAGTTGACAACCTCAAATTCACCTTCTGTACCTCCTCCAATTTCCGCCTCAAACTCGAAACCTCCTCATCCTTAACATCAATTTCAGACTGCAAGCGGTTAAACACAGACTTGAGAGCCCTAAGCTTATGCTGATTCTCATTAACTTGGAATTCTAAGCAAGACCCAGTTGAGAACTCAACATTAAAATTAGGGTTCTGGTAGTAACTTTTATACAGCTGCTTAAATTCAGAGAGGGTCTGGAGGTGAGAGACTAAGGCTTTATCAGCGTTCTTAATCGCCTCCTCATCAAAAGAGGGAACATGGGCAGTTTGCAAATGAAGATAAGAGGCCTCAAATGACGAGATTGTAGCAAACAGAGAAGTAATTAGGGTTTGATTGAACTGGGCATTAGGGATTCGCTTACCTTTGTCGGCAATTGAACACGATTCTTGCTGGGTCGCCGGCTCCGGCTCCGGCACCGGCGACGGGGGATCCGGCTTGATAACGACGACTTTCTGGTCGGCAATGAATTCTTCGGGAGCATCGAGGAGAGAGATTTTCTCATAATCATCGGAGAAGAACTCGAAAGCTTTAGACTTGAAAGAGAGAGCGAATTTGGAGAACATTTCGGAAATTTGGGGGGGCTTGACTGATCCCTCCATTTCCGGCATTATAATTAAGAATCTACAAAACCCAGAAAGTTGATCTCTTTGCTTTGCTTCGCTTCAATCTGTAGCAGAGGAGAGAGAGAGAGAGGAGAGAGAAAGTGGTTTGGGTTGGATTAGAAGGAAGGAATGAGGAATAGAGAGAGAGAGAGAGAGAGAGAGTGAGGGAGTGAGGGAGTACTAGCCAGTAGGGCTGGAATTGATGCTTTGTTCAATGAGTGGACTTTGATCATTGAATAATATGAATATGCAAGCTGCAGTTTCTTCTTTTAGGTATGTTTGGCCTCTGCCTTTCTTTTCTTTTTTTTGACTTTGTCACAAAACTTTTGGGTTTACCGACTTTGCTCCCCAACGGTAAAAAAAACGGGCGATTACCACATTTACCACAAAACTTTTGGGTTTACCGACTAGTTTGTTGATAGTTTGTTGATCAATAAAAGATAGGGTTCTATTTTTATAACTTGGTGGTTTGAGAAGAGCGAGTTTATCAACTATAGTTGTTCTTCACCAACAAGTAGTTGGTATAAGTGGTTGGGCAATTTCATCCCTTAAACAAGGTTGAGGGTTCAAATCTTATAAACTGAAAAACATATTACTGGAAGCACTTTACATTTTGCTCCCGAGATTAACTAATAATTTACACTATTTTTCTCTCCAACACACTCTCTCTAGTCTCTGTTTCTATCGTTCCCTTAGAATACAATTGTTTTAGGCCTAAAGTGGATGGAACCACACCCAATGTTCCACATTTGAAGTTGCAACAACCATTCTGAACATTAAGGGGTCAAACGAAGCCACGAAGGTCATCATAGATTCACAGTTAAATGTAGCCCGAGGTAGGATTGTTATGAGTCACTTGAGATCAAACTTTGTCAAACTTCACGATAGCTCAACTCAAATCAAGCTCGACAAACTCTCGAGCTTGGCTCAAAACCAAAAGGTCCAAAATGATCCAAGTCAACTAAGCAATCACGAGATATTATATATTTCCAAACTTGAAAAAAAATAAAAATAATACACCAACATATCAGTATACAATTAAATTTTTATACACTGAGTATTTTCAACTACAGATGCTGCCTTTGATCGAAAGAAAAGTACTCTATTAAATTCCTGTTGCTACGTGCACCATTTAGGGCCTATTCTTTGCGACTGAAACTGACTGAAACTGAACTGAACTGAACTGAACTTAACTTAACTTAACTTAACTTAACTTAATCAAAACTTGATATTATTAT
>BSSO01006298.1:0-12096 GCA_030267885.1 Mesembryanthemum crystallinum
ATTAAAACTAGTCTTAATAAAAGTGAATCAAGAATGAAGGCAATTAGTGAAATTGTTCACAATTTAAACTCCTAGGAAGAAAAGTTAAAACTTGAATGCAAGATGTGTTGGAATTTAACCTACGATATGTTAGCTCCAGAGCGATGAGGAAACTTTACTCTGCAAGATAGGTCTCATAAAAGCGCACTCCATTTAGAGATGTCAACACTTTAGTGCGACATAGGGAGTAAGCTTTTGTATTTCACTACAAATCTAAAGACAACGTAGAAAGTTGATCAGCCAGTTGCCGTGCAATGTTTTGGATGCCAAAACTGAAAGCATCCATGTCAGCTAGTCATGCAAAAAACTTTAAAAAAAAAAAAAAAAACAAAAAAAAAAACAAAAAACAAAAAAAAAGTACAACTCGAGAGTATAGATTCGATTAATGCCATAGTTTGGCGTTGTCATCTCTCCACTTGACCAGAGTAGGATAATACAATATCAAAAAGAAACCAAGTCAACCGAAAGTTTAAGTTGATGGACGAAGTCACAACTCGATGTTTTAATCATCTGATATGATAGAAAATCATACATCAACAACCAGTCCAAGAGTATAAAAATTGAAGCTGATTATAAGAGAAAAGTGTACAACCTATTCTGAGATGCCCCCGTTGAAAAGGTTCATAGGATACAAGAAAAGCAGTCGAGATACAATAAACAAGTTGAATGACCGGAGCCACAGATGCTAACAGCGAAGCAGCAACAGAAATTTCTCACATCCATTCTCGCACATCTGAGGATTCTCGTCTCAAAAACCTCTATCAGACATTTCATCGGCCATCACAAACTAACTGGCCACCTCTACTACGCGACTAGGTGACCTTTCGTAAGTTTAGTATGAAGTTGGGGAAAAATGGGCTATACCCACAATATAACATGTCAAATTATGTATACACCAGACCATGTAAATACCTTGGATTTTCCAGCAGATTCTTCTGATTAGTTATCAACATTGGCATCCTCCCTTGGCATGAACATTACAACTACTTGCATCCATTTCCGTGTGAAATGAATGCTCCAACTAACACAGTAAATGCTCCTCGAGCTGATCACTTGCATTGTTTTGGCCGGAAATTCTCAGTCGATAGAAGCGAGCTGATAAGCTTTTCAAGCCTTTTTGCACCAGAAGTTGGCCTAAGAACTGTTGTATTTCCAGCAACCAAACATGGGTCAGTCCCGTTTTCGCCACTACCAATGCACCAACCGCCAGGGACAATCATTCCAGGACCTCGAGAGAGCAGCTCAGAGTCAACCTTGTCAAGTACTGGATCGTTGCGGGGGAATTTCCTAGCAAAAGGAGCATTACTCTCGACCATTCTTGACATGTCCTGAACATTGAGATAGTGTGGATGCTGCTTGGGAGGATTGTCCCAAGATATGAAGTGGAGGTCACTGTTAACAGTTGTATTCCGAAACTCTTGGGCGTTACAAATGACGGTGTGGAAGTAGCCTTCTGGAGAGGAGATGAAATTTGCATAGTACATGAGGACAGTTCGGGGTAAGTTGTCCCATCCCCAAATGCAGTAGTCAACAAATGGGCGAGAAAGAGCCATCCAAGCCGAACCTACAAAAAAGGAAAAACTGCCATCACAACAATGGATATTTGCACCCTCAGGACTATTACGATGATCCAAGGTAACAGCTGCTGACAAAATACTTTGAATTCAGTAAAGATGTCCAGGCATATGATACAAAAATACTAACACACCTTGAACAAATTGAGCTATCCCTAAATTTATGATTTTAAGGAAAAACTGCCATCACAACAATGGATATTTGCACCCTCAGGACTATTACGATGATCCAAGGTAACAGCTGCTGACAAAATACTTTGAATTCAGTAAAGATGTCCAGACATATGATACAAAAATACTAACACACCTTGAACAAATTGAGCTATCCCTAAATTTATGATTTTAATAAACTAGAAGCAGCACCAGAGGCACAAATTTTNAACAAATGTAAAGGAAAAGATACTAAGGACACCGACTATATCATAAAAATTATCTGCTGTCTACAGATCGCCTCTGAATATGGTGGAAAGTTATGGAAGATTTTCTTTCTTGTTCTTACACGCATGTTCTGAAGGATACTTAAATTTTCTAAGCATGCTTTCTCGCATTATTCTATTTCCTAAGGTATCTACATTGATATTTCTGCAATGTTGGGTAAAATTTGAGCTTGTCTCTACGTTGAGGCTTTCCTGTACTGCAAGTTCAGAAAATGACAAGAACTATCAAGTGCCAGATTCTCAAGCTAAGTGCTATCTCTTACAGGTTCATAGAATTCAAGGGAGAAGAAAAAATTGTTGAGAGACACTCAACCTCATGAGCTGAGCACAAGTAGGATACATATTTCGGCCACAAAAAGGGAATGTTCCAACCAACCAAAGCAGCAGACAACACAGAATTCTGGCATGGAAATGAATGTCTAAACAATCTTCCTAACTGTGATAAAGTCAAAGCATCATCAATGCACTATTGTTATGTTGTCATTCACCGTAAAATAATTGTATCACTGATCAAGAACTCTTAATATCTCAATGGAAGAGGGCAGCAAAACCATATCATTCCCAGAATCCAGCCACCAACAATATCATATGTTTTTCCCCCAAGCTGGTCCAGATTTTATGTGTATTATTGTTGCTACCTAGCTAAAGCTAATGATTTTTACAGTGTCATTATAACAAAGGAGCAACATAAGCAGACTCAGACTGCACTAACAGGAAATTGCTTATTTGGTGCCAACTAAGGTGTATGAATTAAACATTTTTCTTGGGGGACTGACAGGAGATAAAGAAATGGATTATCGAGTTCCGAAACTTTGATTGTTTAAAGGTACTCTTCTCTGGACACATTAAACAAACACCAAGTCGCAGCACGACACAGTAGAAGCCTGCTGAAACAGAGTGAAGAAAGAATTCTGACTACATCAGCGAACACAATCAATGAAAATATAAAGATGTAGCCATCATTTGAAGCAAAGAAACATGACTCTTAAAAGACATAAATCTATCTGGATGCACGGTTTTGAATACTACATTTAAGATTAGCCGTCTGTGCAGCTGACATTCAAATATTCAATAGATTATAACAGACATGAAGCATTCACTAATACAGAGAAACGAGTGCCAAATACTTGCCATACAACAATGGCACAAGAAGAAAGAGTCACAGAAAAGAAACAATACATTCACCAAAATTACTATGCCAACCAAATTTCACTTGGAGCTATAAGTAGCGGTTTTCAGCTTTATTATCTCTATTGCCCAAGCCCTCCCTTCCCCCTCTCTCTCCCTAGCGTGTATGAAGCAATACTCCAACTCCTACTGCCTCTGTCCTACTCTAAGTATCTCACTTTTATATGTTGGGTGTCCCATTTTAATCATCCACGTCTTTTTAATAGAATTGTGTTTGTGACCTTTTGATCTCTCTCCTCTTTCAAGGTCTACTTACACACTACCATATTTAGGGGGCGCTTGGATCGAGAGTAATAATTAGGGGTATATTGAATAGCATGAAAGTTTCAAAATACGAAGGTGGGGAAGTGGTGGAGGAAGGAGGAAGGAGGAAGAGGGAAGGGTAAGAATTATCCCCATATGGGTGGAATAAGTTCCCCTACCTACCCCTAGAGTATAATATATCCCCATATATCCCTTCTCCTCCACCACATTTTAGCCAACCCACCACCTCCGCCCTCTTATCAACCTTTTATTTCATTCCATTGATCCCTTAATTATCTTCAACCCTTAGAAGTAAGACATTTATACCATGTCCGACTAAAATTGAGAAGTGTCAAATATCATTTGTGTTGCTAAAAACCAAACACCTAGTACCCAACACTCAATTCGGCAACCAGGTTCCTTATTTGAGGCAGTTGCTGTCAGGCTGAGCATTTAAAGCTTCAAATATTCTCCTTCAGTTCCGGTAATTCCATAGAAGATATAGGGTTCAAAATCTAACATACGTGTCAGAATTTTGTCAATTTTCTTTAGTGCTACAGAATATTTAGCCAAAGCTCTAATATCTCTGAAAGCCTGTACAGCTACCAGCAGCCAGCATTGAACCACCTTAGTTTACTAATCGACTGAACTTCATATGGTCTTCCCTAAGGAATGAATCAAACAAATAGTACACATTCTCAAACTGCAAACCTATGGTTATATATTGTAAACTTGCAGTTATAAGGTGCAACAGACCTTACAAAGTTGGCAGAGAAGCTGTATGGAGAACAGAAAGTTTGGAAATACAATTCACTTGTTGTACAATGCATGATACAGAGATTTGGGATGGCCACGAGTCAAGCTGTTCATGAACTATTCAACCTCAAGTTGATTAAAAGCTCTCTCAGCTCAGCTTCTTAACTGAGCCAAATTACACTCTATGATGTTCATCCAGAAAGCTTGTGAGCCTCAAAGAGCTCATCGATACTTCTTCTATAAGTTCTTGAAGTTTATTAAATAATCATTATTTCTCTCGTTCCGCTGACATTTTCAATTATCCATTTTGGTTGTCCAATTATTTGCAAGGGTTTAGTGTTTGAAGATTAGTTAGTGATTCTATTAGGTGGACAAATAGCCAATGGAATAAGGTAATAATTTAAGAGCATTTAACAATTTGACAAATAAATGGCGTCAACAAAAGCCTTAATCAAATACTAAAATAGAAAAATATTCTTATATTAAAAGGTAATCTCCCTCTTTTGCAATAATAGTTATTCTTACTATTTTACAATGTCTAAAAAAAGTTCTCTTTCCTAAAGCAGTAATGATTTATGGTTTGTGTGTCTAATATTTATACAACATAGTCTTGTAGTTACACAACTAGTAATGAAAGGTACATTGTAATCAAATGCAGTTTGGTCAAAATGAGAAGAAATCCTCAATTATGTGGGGTTGTCACCACGTGACAACTAATTCCTGATGGAGAGATTATACATTTATGTATTTGAGATAAGTTTGCTCATACAGGCACGAAAACTCGAGCTCGAGAAGTTTGAACCAAGCCAAGCCTTTCCAGCTCAAACAAAAATCATAGTTCTCATTTCATCAAGCCAGAAAATAGATGTACAATTTTTACAGCCAAACTATGTGCATTCCATGAAAGGGACGCAAGTCTTTTGATACAAGGTATGTGAGGGCAACCATATAGCAAAAATGAATCGAGTATGATACTTTGACAGAGCTAGAGATAGAACAATTAAAACAACAATTAGAACTTCTACCAGGGAACTTCAGCTACTTATAAGTAGGGATTTATAACCAGATACAACTCTAGCAAACATCACTGAACAGGAATGGAAGCAACCTAGATTAAGTAATATGCACCTGTGAAAAGCTTAAAGGCAGATGGTACACTTCTTCGTTGAGTCACCCAAAACACATCGGCTTTTTTTGTCTGATATAGCCCCGGATCTATAATAATTGGCTTGGCTCTTTGAAACCTACATTAATAGACACAGTTACTCAACATTAAGTTTTGTGGAAACAGATGAAGATTCAGCAAAGCACTAAATAAAGAAGGAAATCACAAAGATTCAAATTACATACTCTTTCCAGCCGATATTGCTGGTATGATCAATGAAATTCAGGTCCCGGGGCAAGTACGAAAATGTGTGCAGCAGATCTATTCACAGAAGGCATTACATTACAATGGATCAAACACCAAAGTTCCAACACAAACAACAGCAATTAACCAAAGCCCACTTCACTAATTAAACTACATTGCAGAAAATCTACAACAACACACCCAAAGTCAATCCAACATAAATCCCAAATACCCATTAACCCAAATCACTCCACCAGCACATAAAACCAATCAAAACAAATCCAAATGCCAGAAACAAACCAAACCCACAAAAAATCAATCCAATCATAACAACCCCAACTCACCATCCTGAGTAACAAGGGGATAATCCGTGGCACTGAGATTAATAAACCAATCCCAATCACCACCCTCCTTGAGCAAAATTGCAGCGGCATGAAGCGTATTCGCCACCATGGTAGGTCCCCTATAGGTGACCAAATTGGCCTTAGTGATCATCCTAACATTCCCAAACTCCTTAAAAATGGGATGATCCCTCACAAAATTCTCCGCATCGAGTCGCTCCTCAGGTGACGCTTCCAAATCCAAGTGCACAACATACTGATTCCTGGGATGGTAAAGCGCCAAGAGCGTCCTCTGGAGCATTTTCCCATCCCCGGCCGAACCCGAGATGAGGTAGGCAAACCGGGGAGGGGGAGGTAGCAGTGACACACGAAGCGGGCGGAGCTTCGATTCGACGAAAACAGAGTTAACAGCGGAGGCGGAGCCGGAAGAGCGGTAGAGAGAGAAAGAGAGGAGAGGGGAGGTGGTGGGTGAAAATGTGGTTAGGGTTGTGAGGAAGAGGAGAAAGAGAGAGAATACAGAACCAATTGCTAATGGGAAGATCCATCTTCTTCTCTCCATTAAAGATGATGATGGGTGTCTCAGATTTACGTAATAGTTCCTCAATCTCTTCATCTCATCAACCCAAAATTTGGTCAAGATTCTGGGTCAGAGGAGAGAGAGAGGTGGGTTGTTGTTGAGCAAATGAGCTGAGGAAGTTGGTGTTACTGGGATTTGTGAGAAAGTGTTGCGAGATTGAAGTTGGTTTATTTGTTTTTGCAGAGATTAGTATCAGAGGGACATCAACAATGGTGTCCCCTTTGAAATCTAAATTAAGGGAGTATTTTGTTTTGTTTTTGTTTGTGTTTATCAGGTGGGATGGATGGAGTGTAGTTGAAGGGGTTGAAACTTGAAAGAGGGGGAGGAGAGAGAAAAGGAAAGGAAAGGAAGGGAGCCAGGGAGGGGTGTGAAACTGTGAATTTTGGTTGATTCTTCCACGTAAACAGGCAGGCTAGGACATTGCTAAACGCACTTAAGACATTTTTTTATTTTTTTTATGTCATTTTTATGTAGGTAAGGAGTAAGGTAATGTTAGGTGGTCGTTGTTCATGTGAGAAATTATTTGCGTGTCGAGGGAAACTCGTAATGCAACATCATAAAGAATGTGATTGAACTTTAAGACCGATCTCAAAGGATAAAGTAGGAGAGTGAGTGATCTAGGACGTCATTTAATCCGATGTCTTATTACTATCTTTTAAGATAGGATAAATTATTATCGGGTTACACTGAATTACGGAAGTAAAATTTCATTAAAGTGTATAATTCTTTCTTATGGGCTTCGTTTAGGCCTTGTGTCACAAGATCTAAATCATATTGGCTCACGCAACTAATGCATTTAAATGGGCTTGGAACAGACTACAATGACCTAGACCTAATCAAAGTAAATTAAGGGGAATACCATCATAACACCCTGTGGGACCTTTCCGCCCCTGCATTCACTGCATGTGTATCTTCGTTGGTTCTTTGTTTTGTGGATTATCGTAACCGTTGCTTATCATGTTTTGCTCGATTTGTTTTGCAAGGTGAAGAAGTCACCACCGTATTTTAGGAATACGGAAACTGTAAATACACCAACCGCGGATATCTAGGGAGATACCATGATTGTCTCGAATTGTGACTTCGATGCCCAAGAAAGGGAGAAACTGAGTTCGCAAATACGGAATTTATTCAAATGATCTCAAGATAATGCAATTATTTCATTTATTCACATGACATCTGTCATGCCATTTATTTGCCCTCAACTATGCATTAGCTACGTGGGTTGTCACGAATTATCTACTAAGAAGCAAGCTATTTTGTAAGGCGATCACTTTGGCGATTAGCAAGATTTCATGCAAAAGAGCTAATTGTGTGAGCATGCTATATTTTAGGTGGTATTTAGTCAGGTGTGCATGAAAATTCAATTCGGGAGGGATTCAATTTGCACACAAAAACATAAACACACAAAGAAATAACCCTTTTTGTTGATCGCTCTCGGGATGGTTACCTTGGATCGGAGCTCCTTTGTTCGGATCTTCCTCAGTAACCCCAAGTTGATGGCTTTTGTGTTTGGTGTATTGTTTTGTGGTTTGTTTTGTGGTCTCTTGCCGATCACAATGGTGTTCTCAAGAATCGTTCTTTTAAAGAGATGTTAATTCTCTTAAAAAGAGGTCTTAAGGTTTCCAAATGTGCTCTCCTTTCTCTTTAAAAAGAGTCCTCCTTTGAATGGAGGAGTTTAGGACGTATTTATAGGCGCAAAAGTGTGGAAAGAGACGAAGAAAGACAGTCCGGTACCACATGCTCCCACTGCCAGACCGGTACTGAGACCAGTTTGGCGTTCTACCAGACCGGCCTGGCGGTCTGAGCTTTTTGCCGGCGGTCTGAGATTTTCGTTGTACAATTGAATTCTGATTGGTCGAGAACTCAAATGTAAGTTGTACTTAAAAATCCCAATATGGTATGTATCCATGGATTTGGATCCATTTGGGATTCCCGCGGGAATTTGGGCGGACTTGAACCGTTTCCCGCTCCATGCTCGGTTTTGTGCCGAAATACAAATACGTCCGTAACTTTTGATTCGGGACTCCGATTGAGCTGCCGTTTGAAGTTTTTGAAAGTTTAGAGCAAGGGCTGGAAGATGAGGGTGAGAGTTGGATTTTATCTTCTTGGGGCTTTCACTTGAAGGGGAGCCCGTCATTTCCTGAGTGTGTCATATTGTTCGTCATCGGGCGGTGGATGACTTAAAAGACACCGGGAGGGGTAGGGGTGTTGTAACACCCCCGAATTTCCACATATTTTTAAAACATTTTCAGTAGAAGAAAATAGAAAATTCGGGAGTATTACCACCACATTTATAATTAATAAATGCAAGGCTATAAAAGGGGTTATTCTAATTATTGCCTCTTGCTAAATTGTCTAAATTCAAACTAGGTAAACTCTAATCATTACAACCATTAATCCAAATTAAACAAAATCTCTTCAAAATGTCTAATAACGAAACTTAAATAATTCTAAAGAAAATCCGACGGTGCTCACAGTACGACCCATCCTAAGCCACCTGTGAAATTAAAGGAAAAAGGTAGAAAGAAAACAAAATAACAAAAATTAGCAGAAAGCTAAGCAATATCACCCTACCCCGTAAAAACATTAAAACATTTTATCACCTGAATTTGAAAAAAAACATTTGAAATTCATTTTACACGCAGGTAGCACATAGACAAGCACACGCATGCAATTCATTTTATTTCCAAATTAAGTCATTTAATTAATTAATTACATTGAGGGGAAAAGAACGACACTAAAGATCGCAACCTCCTTAAATAGGACTGCAGCCCTAAACAAATCTAAAATCAAATGGCCAAAATAATCTCATTGTCCCTAGTGTGCACACCCCCTTCAGCCGCCTTACGATAACCGCAGCTTCGTAAGGTTCACGACTAAAGAGAAGACTAAAAGATCACAAGTCTGAGCACCGCAGTGCAACGGAAAATAACCAATATCAATATCAAAGGGGAACTTGTACCGCAGCACAATCCCCAACCTATTAGCCGCCCCATGGTGACCGCAGCCCAATGAGGTTCACGACTAATAGGTTACTTATAAGCTGCCTCACGGTGATCGCAGCCCCATGAGGTTCACGACTAATAGGTTGCCTATGTTCCTCACCTTCGGGGGATCCTACCCAAAGGCTTTCTCACCCTCATGTATGTGTTTCACTTTAAGTGTTTAGTGTTTTCATGAAGTCGATTTATACCATGGTCACACACAAAATTAACTACAACATAACCATGAATACAACCATCACACAACATAACCAATGTGTCTAACTTATTACCAGGCTTCTCAATTTAAATCATTTATTAATCCAATATCCATTCCAAATTCATTACTCCAAATATCTCAACAAAAATCCGACTTTCATACTTTGGTGACTAATCAAACGCCATTATTTTCCTCAATAGAACTCAACATAACTTATAATCAATTCTTAGCATTTTCATATGAAAATCAGCATGTTTATAACTCCATAATTCTACCCAAATACTCGCATAAACACTATAATCAATTTAGATTTCACACAAGAAATATAACCAATAATTTTCCCATGTATTTCTCATAAAACTCATACATAGATCATCATTTACATGCTCAAATTCTCAATTAATAACATGCTGGAAATTATTTACAAAAATCAAATATGTAAAAACATCCTCAAATAAAGCAATAGACTTCATAATCAAATCATTAACAAACAATTTCACACATAACATGCCAACACTTAGCACATAAAAATATTTTTGGGGAGAGTTTAGAAGAGGATAGGCATAATATTACCTCTTCACAACGCTCCTAAAAGCCTAAGATGTCGTGGTAGAATCCTCGTTCTCTGAATCTGGTTTCTAGTACATAAACAAAGGAATCCCCAGATTAATAACCCGGCAATTATAATATCTTTCAGAAAATAAAACTTGTAAATTCAAATCTGAAAATCCCAACTAATAGTCAATATATAAAACAAAATTATAAATCTGAAAATAGTAAATTTATTAATGAAATCGAAATCAGATTCAAAACATAGGCGCCAAATGCAACGTCAATAAAGTATAGATACACCCACTTAATGGGCAAAATGACCCCTTAACCCCTGTTTAAAAAAATAATCCCTATGTCCATTCCCTTTCCCCTTTCCCCTTGATTTTAAAAAAATCCCTACCTACCCACTTCATATGCCCATTCCCAATACCGTTTCCAAACCCTTTATTAACCCATCCCTTGATCATTTTAGTAGAAACCCTTTACTATTAACAATTCAAATATTTTTCAAAACTAATCGACGTTTGAAGAACACGCTCTACAATATGACCGATTCAAGTTTAAATTCAGGTTTACGCAGACCCATATTTTGAGGTAATTTTTTTTTTTTTATTTTTTTTTTTATTTTTTTATCTTCTTCGTGAACTTTTCGATTGGAAAATTTGAATTTTAAAGTTTAAACGATTCGCAAATTTATGAAATAGAAAAAATGATGATTGTTGCCTCTCAAATCGAAAAAACGATTCGCAAATTGTTGTCGAAGAGAAGGGGGATTACGCCCAGAAGGGCGTAACCCTGTCATGTCCTACGACACTCTAGGTGTAAGTGCATAGACTACTTACGCCTAGGATGGTGTATAGCTTCTGAAGACCTACGCCAGGAACGACGTAAGCCCAGGGCAGGTCTACGCCAGTAATGGCGTACACTTGGAGTACGCCTACACTTGTAATGGAGTAAGCTATGAGCATGCCTACGCCCATTGTGGCGTAAGGGTGAGTAGGTTTACGCCTTTCTGGGCGTAAAGCCCCTTGGTTTGGGGCTTTTGGAACCGTGATATGTGGAAAAAAAATGTATTATGCTATTGGGTGATTGTTGCAAAATTGTATTTCGATTCTGAATTTTGAGTATTGTATGTGAATTGTTTGAGTTGTTTTTTATTTCAAAACGTGATGAATATGTGGAAAAAACAGTTATATAATGCAACTGATTCTAAATTTTGAGTATTGTATGGGAATTGTAGTGTTTGGGTTTGAAGAAATTAGGGAGAAGAGTATAATTGTTAGAGGTTGTTGTTTATTACTGAAATTGAACTGAATTTATTGTGACTAAGCTGAACTTGTGGCGACTGAACTGATAATTTTTTTTTGTTGTTGGCAGGGCGTGAATATTATTGCAGAGGAGCGGGGTAATAATCAGAAGGAACAACCAAATCATCCGGATGCAAGTGGTCCATTTGTAACTAATGAGCGATTCCCCAGTCGTAATGAGTTGGAGGATTGGGTTAGATCAGTTGGGATGAGAAATGATATGTATTTTGCTTGTCGTCGTTCCGTAGAAGGTGATGGACATGGTGCTGGAATTACAACTTTCCAATGTGAAAGAGGAGGTAAATATAGAACTACAAGTAAGTCGGAACAATTAATGAGAAAATGGATAGGGACGAAGAAGACGGGTTGCAAATTTGAGATTAAGGGTCAAGAGATGGCGGGTGGCACTTGGATGGTAAGATTACCAAGTAATTTGGAAAAGCGTAAACACAATCATAAGCCTGGTGTATATAAAGAGGGACACACTTCTACAACAAAGCTAACCAAGGATGAAGAATCCATCGTCGGCAAGC
>BSSO01006299.1:0-12096 GCA_030267885.1 Mesembryanthemum crystallinum
AATATTCATCACTTTTTATGGATTAAATAGATTCATCACCCGTAAAACGTATATTCATCACTTTTAAAATTCATCACTCAAAACATGCACATTCATTACTTATAAGGGCTAAATCTTAGCCATTCATTTTTGAATTGGATGGCCTAGATTTTAAGTTCACACAGTTCGCACTTAATTTGAGTTCGCTCATGCGGCTATTCGTATGCAAGACTGCTGACATATGCTCCTCTGTGATTTTGCTCTAGGATTTTAAAGAAAAACAAGCCCAATGAGGCCACTGATGACGAATTCATCATTGATGGTAATGGAAATACTGATGATGAGGATGATTTTTATGATGATGATGATGATGATGGAAGGCCTGATAGTGTGGATGACAAAGTGCGGAAGAAGGAAATGAGAAAGGGTATTGATCTTGCTACTACACTTGAACGTATAGAGAAAAACTTTGTCATCACTGATCCAAGGCTTCCTGATAATCCCATTGTGAGACTCCTGCCACATTATCAGCATACCTCCTTAACAAGCTTTTATATTTATAAGAAAATGCAATTTACTTACCCCATTATGTTTTGATACAGATATTTGCATCTGATAGTTTCCTGGAGCTGACAGAGTTCAGTCGTGAAGAAATTTTGGGAAGAAATTGTAGGCAAGACAAAGCTTTAGTTTAGGACCTTGCTTATATTTATATTCATTGTTTTTCCTCATGTAGGATGTGTTGTGCTCAAAGGGTAGGACAAAGATTCCTGTGGTATTTCGTGTATTGAGACCTGGGTTTTAAATGCGACTCCTTAGTATACTTGTGCTTGGATCACCTTTGTAAAGTTTAGTACTTCAGAGACTTGCATTCTGCTTGCTTAAGAATCTAATTGTGTAATTTTGCAGGTTTCTCCAGGGCCCTGAAACTGATCCAGCAACAGTACGTAAAATCAGAGATGCAATCGATAACGAAACAGACGTCACTGTTCAGCTCATTAATTACACAAAGACTGGTAAGCTCTGTTTCTCTGTAATGTATTCCATCACACCAAAGGAAAAAGAAACAAAAAATGAATTTGTTGTAAACTAGGAAGGGAACTGATCAGCAGCTAACATGTTGATTCTGCATCAAGTGCGATATGCTCATTTAGACTCTTACTTTAGTTACTTGTTTTCCATTTGGCCATTTCTTTTATGCAAAAACGTAAATAGTTGACAGCATTTTGGCTCTTTTTTGTCTTTCTTTTTTCTCCTCCTTTTTTCTCCACTAGTCATTTAGTGAAGTTGCTCAATCAATTCATAGTTGTGATGCTTTTTCAGCAGATAATACTTCAATGATCATCTAAATGCTAAATCATTTTCTTTTCCACTTTTGAACATATTTTCGGTGTCTTGGGATAAATTGATTCGATATCTTCAATCTACAAAGTTGTCAAGATTCAGAACTTATGTCCCTGAAGCACCAAATATACTTGATAAAAGGCATGGTGCATGGGTGATGTATCACTAGCATGTTATTTATCAATTCCTCAAGTTCACATTCTTTTGTGTGATGTTAGATGTATGAGACTTAACCATAAAACTAGCTTCAGGTAACATCTGTTCATTGCAGTTGCTGATAAATTATATCCTCTAAAATATATCAGGAAAAAAATTCTGGAATGTGTTTCATCTACAGCCCATGCGTGATCAAAAGGTATATCCTTCATAGTTTTCAGTTTTCACCAATGCTCGCCCAGATGTTTCCAATTGGGAGCATAGAAGTTCTAATGGCTTACAAAATTACATTATTAAATTGATTCTTTGTTTTACTTTAATTGTTTCTTGTGTTCCTGTGCATGAGTAGGGAGAAGTTCAGTACTTTATTGGGGTACAGTTAGATGGTAGTGAACATGTTGAACCACTTCAAAACAGCATTCCAGTGGCTTCTGTTATGGACAGTGAGAAACAGGTATCAGGCAATCACTATCCTTCATTTGCTTAAGTTTAGGTTTCTAACATTTTTTTTCCCCTTATCATTTTACTTCTGGACATGCTAACTCCTTATGATCTGGGATGTTTACATCCTATTAGAGTATTATGCATAATATTCACACACTCCCTTCTCTGATTCTTGAACTGATAATTCAGCTATACAAAGGTGTTTGAGTAATTTAACATGCTTTCACTACATGCAACTCAGGTGAAAGAAACTGCAACAAACGTTGACGTTGCAGTTAGAGAACTTCCAGATGCCAATAAGGTGAGTAACAGATGACAATATGAATCTATACATATTTTAAAGTGCAACTTTGATAAATCTGGTTTTGTTGATTGGCATCTACAGAAACCTGAGGACTTGTGGGCTAACCATTCGAAGGTTGTACAACCAAAGCCCCATAGGAAGGAGTGTTCATCTTGGAAAGCCATTCAAAAGGTGTGCTGCAAAGATGTTATGACCCCTTAAATTTTTTTGGTTCAAGGCCTTGTTCTTTCTGATTAAGCTTTTTGACAGGGCTCTGCCTATGCTTCTTTGTTTTGTTTGTGCCTATAATCTTACAAGACATGTAGATCTGAACAAGTAGTATATTTCACTTTTCTACAATCTGATTTCTGGAAATGGAATTAATGTGATTGCCCATGGGTATTCAACTCTTATGTATTCATTTTTCTATATGTTTGCAGATTAAAGAAAGTGGTGAACAAATAGGTTTGAAACATTTTAGACCAGTGAAGCCTCTTGGAGCTGGTGACACGGGAAGGTCTCTATCAACTCATTGAGCTGCTATTTCAATTACATTTAAGTACATTTATTGATGCCTAACTTGCAACACTGGCAGTGTGCATTTGGTAGAATTGTGTGGAACAGGTGAATATTTTGCCATGAAGGCAATGGACAAGAATGTTATGCTGAACCGCAACAAGGTATAAGAAATACAGTATTCTGGTTTCCGTTTGGCTCAGTCAAATATGTTTAAATCTGACTCTGACATATTGGATTTCAATCCTCCAAGTCTAATTTCAACATTCTTCAAAATATGAGATAAGACTGCACATGGACTCATATTTACACTATGCATTCATTTTCTAACTCCTGAAGATTTGATGATGTCTGCAAAGTAGAGTGGCAGTTACCTGTAGATGTGCTTGTGCTTGACAACTCAATTTTTTATAGCTAGTCTAAACTTATAAGAGCGTGTTTTTAGCATCTTAAATATGTCTGAACTTCTGTTTCAGAGGCATGTAAGTCTTCTATTTCTCTTAACAGAATTCATTTTCTAACTTCGTCTTAGGTTCATAGAGCTTGTGCTGAAAGGGAAATTCTCGACATGTTGGACCACCCCTTTCTCCCTGCATTGTATGCCTCCTTTCAGGTCAGGATAAAGTAAACTCAAGTATAAGTACTAATATATCTCTATATTAATAAAGTATACAAGTGCCAAGCTGTGGGAATCATCAGAATGAGCTTCCCTTAGCAATGATGGCTCTTCTTGCATAAGTGAATTTGCATGCATCATATATTTTGTCACCAAACCATATTTACTTGTCAGTTTCTGCTTCTAGCATCAATATCCTACGCTTGAGATATGGAGTAGAACTTTCAAAGTGAACATATTGAAATTAATGTTTGGTAGACATGCAGACAAACACACACATTTGCCTGATAACTGAGTACTGTCCTGGTGGGGAGCTCTTTCTACTTCTGGACAGACAACCAACAAAGGTCTTGAAGGAAGATGCTGTTAGGTAAATTTGATGTTAAGTATTTCGCAAGGTTTTGAAGTGTTGTACTTGTACCTTCTGTAATTTGTGGGTATTTTACAGCTTTAGGTAGAATTTCATCTTATAACTGTTTTATTTTTATTTATGTTCAATCATTTCAAAGTGCAATTTGTGAACACTTTTTTTGGTCCCTACAACTACACAAACTCTTTCATTCAAATATTCTTTTTACTAGTAGACAAAGTTTAACCTAGAATTTAGACACTGAAATGCATTAATAGAATTTCACCCAGTTTAGCTCCAGCACACTGAACAATTCACTGGCATACTTCTGATAATAAAAATTTTCTTAGTAGAAATCTAATGGGGAACTTTTAATGCTTTTCATTAATTATGCATAAAATAGTGTCTTTTCAGGACTAAAATTTTAGTTTGAACTTTTGCAGATTTTATGCAGCAGAGGTGATTATTGCGTTGGAGTATCTTCATTGTCAAGGTATAGGCACATTTTTGGCTGTATGATGCTACAGTTATGTTTAATTTATTTGCTTGCTTCTTCTACAAGGAGTATTTGGCTTTTTTTTCCTTCCCTCCACCAATTCTAAGTTTTCTCAAAATGTTGATTTCTAATTGTGGTGTTTTATTCCTTGAGTTTAAATATCTTCAAAATTATTTTTCGTGGGCCTTTCTTCAGGTATAATTTACAGAGACCTCAAGCCCGAGAATATTTTACTCCAAAGCAATGGCCATATATCTTTGACGGATTTTGATCTATCATGTTTGACATCTTGCAAGCCTCAGGTATATCTTCCTAATATATGTAATTTAAGAAAATGTTCAAGTGTTTGTACTGCTTAACTAGTGATGTTTACGACTTGGAGATGCAATTAGATGATACTGTTTGTTTACAGCTGCTGATTCCAGAGATCCGTGACAAGAAAAAGCAACAAAAAGCTCAACATCAGCAAACTCCTATATTTATGGCTGAACCTATGCGAGCATCAAATTCTTTTGTAGGGACAGAGGAATACATAGCTCCGGTCTGTGTTCTCTAATTCTAATGTCTGGTTTGGCTTTTGTATCCTGTTGATTTTATCCATCACTTCATGATTACTGCTGCAATTGAGGTTAAAGGTCTTGCAAGAAACCCCTGTAATTTATTGGTTACCAATGTTTGAAGTCATTCAAAATCTTTTGTAGTTTTTTGGTCTCCTTTTTTCGTGTAGAAGTAGGTCAGGAATTTCATGTCTATGGAAATAGAAAGGTAGTGTATAGGGTTTAGACTGCCTTGTTCTAACTGCCATCACCCTTTTCTGCCTTTTAGCATCTTTATATTTTTAAAATAATGTCCATGAACTTCTGTACCTTTTCTCTAATCAATAGTTTCACATTACATGAGATCTTTCAGTTTTGTTTGCTATCCAAATAAAAGTGTGTAACATTCTCCTCATACATTTGCTGCAGGAAATTATAGCTGGAGCAGGCCATTCAAGCGCAGTGGACTGGTGGGCTTTAGGTAAACCCTCTTTGTTGAATATGGATAAGTGTTCAGTGCTTTTCGATCACATTACCACATGCCTGCTTTGAATCCTAAATTGGTAGCCATTCCCCATCATATTTAGTGATGTTATGTGGCTAGCCCCTCCCTGTTTGTGTGGTGTTAGAGGTACTTGGAGCTCTAAATTGATGAGAAAGTGGCTGTTGCCAAACTGTCAGTTTAATGATCAGTATCTCTTCATGTTTCATAACAAAAATTTGTATGTGTCAGGAATTCTCTTATTTGAGATGCTCTATGGGTTCACACCATTCCGTGGCAAAACGAGGCAAAAGACATTCTCCAATGTACTTCGGAAGGATCTCAAATTTCCAGCTACTAAACAGGTAAGAATCTGTCTGAATCTTTCTATTCGAGTAAATACCTTCAAACAGCCAAAACCTATTTTGCTGAAATAGGTTTAGTGAGAGCATCACTTGCATTCATGTACTTTATGTTCTTAACTTAGGTAGGAACGAAATAAACAAACACATCTGATGCTAAATTGATTTTGTTGCAGGTGAGCCTCGATGCAAAGCAGCTGATATACCAGTTGTTGCAGAAAGACCCCAAGGACAGATTGGGGGCATGTGAAGGAGCAAATGAAATCAAGCGGCATCCATTCTTTCGGGGAGCCAATTGGGCACTTGTTCGCTGCATGGTATTTTTATTAATTAAAGCATGCAATCACTTTCAACCAAATCATTTTCAAATCATGTTTAGTCTCTCAGTAAGTAGAAAGTTTGCTTACATTGAGTTAAATTCAACCCTACTTCACCTTCCTGCGAAGCATATCTGATGAACCTTAAGGCCTAAAGAGGAAAAGCTTTGCATTTTCGGAGATTACATTAAACAAGAATAGCAAACATGTGATCTATACAGCTTTGCTGTTTTGCATTAACTGAGATGTGATTTGGATTTCCAGAAGCCTCCTGTGCTCGATGCTCCACCTTTGTTGGGTGACCCGGAAAAGGAAGCTAATATTGTGGACCCTGACATGCTAGATCTGCAAACAAATGTGTTCTAAGTCTACTCTTGGCAGCTTCATTGTGACGGGATCCTGTTCTACAAGCAGATGCGGATGATACAAATTTCTTTGCCCAGCTTTGAAGATGATCACCAGAACCTTTCCTTGCAGATGAGCAATATGCTCTTAGCCTACGAGAGGAAAAATGAAATATGGTTCAAAATTGCAGCTATGTAATGCAAATGTTCATTCTTCACACAATTGCTTCAAAGTTGGCGCCATATTGGCACCAATTTTTTTCTTTTTCTTTTCTATTTTTTTGGGGATAATAAGAATTAGCAGCTTCGTAGTTAAATTGTTAGTCGATGATGTTGGTTTAAAATTAAACATTAGTAGAAGCAAGATGCTTTCTAGCTTCAGTGGGACTGCAATAGTTAACTTTCATTGTAATGTGGATACTCCAGTCTCCACCAGAACACAACTGCATGACAGCATCTCTTAATACAAGTAGGGGCCTGAAGAAGACAACCTAGTAAGCTCCTTACAATAACTCTACTTTGATTTGAAGGCTTGGTATGTATGGGAGGGAAGGACAAAGGTTGAGAGGTGCCCAATTTCACGACACATCATTTCTACTGATGATATATTTATCATAAGTTACCTCTTATGTGTTATTTAGGGTACACCAAAGTTATAACGAAATTGTTGGGGTAAATTGTAGATTATCTTTTAGTCTCACTCAAATTTTGCAGAGTACTATATAACTTGACTTTACAAAAGTTAGTTAGTTATGTTTTTTTGATTCACTCCGATCGGCGATATAATTAGTAATCTGCATTGATTTTGGGTTGATTTTTTGGGCCATTAAGCGCGCCTCTTTAGTGTAACGTAAATTTGATGGAGTAAATAGTAGTTGAGTTTAGGAAGTCCATTTGCTATAATTTTGTTTTTGGTGCCTGAATCAATCCCATTGTATTTGTACCTTCTTCCACTTGTGAACATATATAGTCATATATCAGTAAGAAAGGCTTTTTTTTNTCAGTATCAGTAAGAAAGATTTAAACTTGATGGGCGCGGGAGGAAGATAAAGAAGCTCCAAATATAAATAAAGTTTGTTTTGCAGGGGGGTGAGTGAGTGATTGCACGAAAACAATGGTGAAAAAGCAGCGCAAAAGGAAAAGGATAATTTGATTTGATTTGATTCTTGTTTGTTTGTTGTTGTCTCAACTCACAACACCAATGGCCCAATGGCAATGGGGTGTCCACATAATGACATATCACTCTCTCTGTCAGCAGCTATGCTCATATCATCATCCCTTCTGCTATGCTAGTAGTATTATTATTTGCTACTAGTACTATCTTATCCACTAATATTACTCAACTCTTATAGATACATGCTTAAGTGAATCCGGTGGGACAATTAACCACTCCTTCCATTCACTAAATCTTTACGTGTTGACTGGGTATATAGATCAAAAAGACTTCTTATAGACTTCTTTTGTTGCAAAGTGGGGAATTAAATATTTGATTATTGAGAAAAGAGAAGGTAGTGGGTATATGAGGGATGAAATAAAGCAAGGATATTTTTAGCAATTGAAGAGTAAAAACCTTTCCATTTTAAGGCATATAGGATTTTAGTGGAATGAACCAAGATAGATTACTGATACGGATGAATCATTTTCTTTTTTTTTTTTTCTAGTGTTTATTTTCCATTCGCTTTGCCCCCAAAACAACTAAACATTTTCTTCTTCCCTATATTCCATTTCCATTATTGGATTGGAACTCCCAAACAAGGTAGTAACTCATTTTTCCTTCCATTTCCTTACTCTCTTTTTTTTTTCCCTCTTCCCTTCTCTTCTTACACTCCCAATAGGCTGTTAATGCTAGTATTCGAATAGGAGATTTAACGGCTATATTTGTTGCACCTTCAACCTCAAGAATCAAGACACAAATTAACCTTTTCTGGCCCACCCATTTTGGGACCATTTTTTTTTTATTATTATTTTTTTGGGGTAAAAATTTCACCAAAATCATTATCACCCATTAAAAGCCGTCTCTTTACTCAATCACTGTGCTCTGCACTGCACTCTGTGTCTAACTTTGACAGAGTCACGCAGGCAAACACTTGGGTGCTCCACTGAAGTCTGAACCCAAAACATCACAGATCCATAACATACCCTCTCTCTTTTCATTTTCTTCTTCTTCTTCTTCTTCATTGGATTCTTTCTACTGTAAAGAACCCACCTTTCTTTGATCTTCTCTTCTTGCTCCAATGGCGTCTTCTAGAGAAGTATCAACGATGATAAAACAAGGGTTTATCTCAGACCCATCAATCTCTCTTTCTCCTCTTAAACCCATTTCAAACTCCAAAATGTCCCCTTCTTCTTCCCCTTCAAAACCCCTCTTTCTCTCTCCTCCTCCTCCTCCTCCTGCATTCTCCTCCCCGTCCAATTCTAGGCATACCCTTTTCGAAATGATGTCAGATGAGCAGCTTCGAGAGTCGAAACTGTCAAGCGACAACAATCGTCGGAGGTTGCAGGACAAATTGGCTAGGGTTTTAGCCAAGAACCCTAATTTTGGTGATAGCAATAACTGTAGCAGTAGCAATATGGGGGGTTTTGGATATGGAGATGTGAAGCTTACGGTAAGTGGAAGGGATGGGTTTAAGATTTCCATGGATGTTCATAGGAGGGTTTTGGCGGAAAAGAGCAGGTTCTTTGCGGAGAAATTGAAGAGAGATGGGGGTGTTACTCATTCAGTTGAGATTTGTGACTGTGATGATGTTGAAATTTATGTGGAGACTTTGGTCTTGATGTATTCTGATGATTTGAAGAAGAAATTGATGGGTGAGGATGTGGCCAAAGTCTTGGGTCTGCTTAAGGTCAGATTTTCCTTCATCTTTGTGGGTTTCCATTTTTCTCTTAATTTTGTTGTTTCTTACCTGCCTTATTGTTTCCTGTTTTGGTTTTCTTCCTCCTATGTTTTGGTTGTTTTCTTTTCCTTTTCATTGTTGCTGTGTTTGTTGAGTGCTACATTGATGGTGCATTAATGTTGTTGGGACAATATCCTTAATTTGCCTGATCATTTGAGAATTGCAGCCAACTTAAGGTTAGGTAGGTTACCATAGCGTTCATAATGATGCCAACTATCTTGTGAGAGTTGTAAACTCATGAAAGAGATGCATACCCCTTTGACAAGAAATTTCCATGGTTAAAAAGACACTAACAGATTATATTGGGAAGTCAGAATTACTTTAGGCATATATAGGAAAAGATTTCAGCACTTTGTTGCAGAGGAGAATAAAGACTTCTGAAATGCAGCCATTCTTTTCCTCTTAACTGTGTAGTGCTAACCAAAAAGGTTTAGAAGTAGTGTCCGGTCCGCGTCATCCTTGCATATGATCAAGGTTTTGAGTTTTGACTATATATTGACTTTAACTTGCAATTTTCTTTCACTGCCAATCAAACCGCTGACATCCTTAAAAACATAAATATGCTGTGGACTTGTAATAATGTTCTTAAGGTTGTGAATGTGGCCTTGATTTAGATGTTGTCTTATTTCCAGGTTTCTGCAGCCATTCTGTTTGAAGCTGGAATTTTATCTTGTTTAGAGTATTTGGAAGCTGTTCCATGGTCTGAGGATGAAGAGGAGAAAATCATATCTTGTCTTAGTCAGCTTCAGCTTCATGACCCAGTGAGTGAAGATGTCCTGCAGAGAGTATCAACTGAACCATCTACATCTTCGAGGGCGGATGATATCTTCATGAGAATGCTTACTGGTGTTCTCCAAGCTAGAGATGATAAAGCTCGTAAAGAAATGAAGTCTCTGATCTCCCGGTTGCTTAGAGAAGATGCTGCTGACTATACCAATTGTGGTCCCAAGATCGATGTTTCCAGAGATACTCTCTACAGTCTCTGCCATAGGTGTCTTAGTGCTCTTATCCTGTGCCTGTCTGAAGCTACATGTATTGATGAATGTAGACAGGACCGAGGCTCTATAATGGCTGAAATAGCTCGAGAAGCTGACAATATGCAATGGATTGTCGATCTCCTGATTGACAAGAAGATGGGGGAAGAGTTTGTCAAATTGTGGGCAGATCAAAAGGAACTTGCTATCCTACATTCAAAGATCCCAACTATGTACAGGCATGAGATTAGTAGGGTTACAGCACAGCTATGTATTGCCATTGGAAGGAGCCAAATTCTAGTACCAAAGGAGACCAGGTATTCTCTACTTTCCACATGGCTGGAACCTCTATATGATGACTTTGGATGGATGAGAAGGGCTTCCCGGACTGTTGACAAGAAATTAGTCGAAGATGGACTTAGCCAAACTATTCTTACGCTGCCTCTTTCACAGCAACAGAACATCTTGATGAGTTGGTTTGACCGATTTCTTACCAAAGGAGACGATTGTCCTAATATTCAAAGAGCATTTGAGAGTTGGTGGAGACGGGCTTTCATCCGGCAGTATGTGCCTGATCAAGATCAGTCTCAATTGCAGATTACTGTGTGTGATTATCCTAGTTGATAACCCCCAAATGACATAGAGCAGGTATTGTATATATTAGGATTTTTTTATTTTATTTTTTGCTAGTTCATCAACAACTTGCTCCACTAGCTTTTTTTTCTTCTCCCCCCTCCCCCCCTTTCTTGTGTCTTGATATCATTCTTTGTGGTGTTAGTCATTTGTTGTGCTTAAAACATTTCTGACAGAGAACATTGTACGACCAAATAAGTTCATCAAGAGTTTTTGAAGCTTTGGTTGGTCTTATAATCTATCTGTATGGATGACTTTCCTTGTATTAGATTTAAGATGGTTATTGGTCAATGTTGTGTTTGCTTCCCTTTTCACAATGTTCATGTAAGTGCTTATATGTATATAAGTTCAATGCCTCAAGTCTGTATAAACAGACCTATAGATTGCTCTAACTCAAGAAGATGGACCATCATGATTTTAGCTGTTAAATATTTATGAAAGTTGCTGAGAGTTGAAGTTCAATGCCGGAACCAGGTCCTTAGAGTCCTTGGAGGTCATGTATTGGTAACCCATCCGAGAGGCTCCGAACGCGTAAATCGTGGGTGCAAAGAGAGTTAGACCGCTCGGAATGCCCCCCCAAGCCACTTTGGGGCCTCTTGGGTCCACCTCAGTCACCACGCACCCCGTGGAGCCAAACTCAGCCGGTGCCGAGAGGGTCCAAAACTGTGGGCAATATGAGGTCCTAGAACCTCAAAAATCGAAGTATGATTTTTTTATTTTTCTACGAGAACACGCAGGGAACCCCATTGGGACGTGACACAAACTCAGGGTCAAAGACCGAGTCCCTAAGAGCCCTTAGAGGCCACATACTAGTCATTGTTTTGAGAGACCTTGAACGCAAAATCGTGGCTGCAAGAGTTAGGCCGCTCAAAACGGTCCCGTGGCCACCGGAGGGCCTCTTAGGTCTCCCATAGTCACCGCATACTGCCGTGGAGCCAAACTCAACATGCGCCCCGGAGGGTTCAGAACCGTGGGTTATAAGTGGGCAAAACAGGGTCCCGGAACCCCAAAAATCGAAGTGTGTTATCTTTCCACAATATCTCACGAGGAATCCCATACGGACTTTAGGGAATCCTAGTGCTAAAAATCGGGTCTCCAAGAGCCTTTAGAAGCCCTTTTACCGATCATCCATCCGCAAGGTCCCGAATGCGAAACCTGTGATGCAAAGGGAGTTAGGTGAGGTAGATGAGGGAATATGCGCAAAATGAAGGGACGGGGAACAAAATTAGGGGAGTTAATAAGGGTTTTGAGTTTTAAAAGAAATAAAAACAATACAGAAAATAAGAAAATTAATTTTATTAGCGATATAAATGGGAAAATTTTATACCCACATTACCATATTGCACCAGAGGATAATAAGAACTGGATATCG
>BSSO01006300.1:0-12095 GCA_030267885.1 Mesembryanthemum crystallinum
TTCCAAACAAAACTTAACCTATTTACAACCTTACAAACCCAACATAGGGAGGACTTACCTTCTAAGAAGGGCCTCCCTAAGACTATGTGGTGTCATTGCTAAAAACTATTAAGTATCAGCTATTATAAGCAATCCAATTACAGGTTTTCAAGCCATTGTATATACTTTAGAGGTACCCCCGCTCTAAGCTTGCTGTTGTATCTTCTTTTGATCTCTTCTTTGATTCTGTGCACTAACCCCTCTGGTTGTGGATCTGCCATTATGTGTCTTACTTCATTTATGCTCCTCCAAATAGCGTAGATAGTAGTTGCTATTGTTGAATAGATTAAAGACTTCTGAAATTTATGGCCCTTGAGTCTTATGTCAATCCATCTCTACAGTCTGAAAATATCTACAGCTCTAGTCCTTACTTTCAACCATTCCAAAATCTGTGTGAGGCATTTGTTGCTATAAGTACATTTGAAAAACAAATGTTCACGATTTTCAGTTTCTCTACCACAAAGTAGACATAGATTATCAGGGAAAATATTGAATCTGTGCAGCCTTTCCTTTACTTGAAGTATTTTCTGCATTGCCATCCAACTTATGAATGAGTGTTTGGGAATACACCCCTTACTCCAAGTCCTTTTTGTCCACTGCACTCTCACGCTGCTCTGTTTAAGCCATCTGTACTCCGTTCAAATTGTATACTTCCATGAAGCTTGCCCCTGCCACTGTCCAGCTATAAATCCTGCCACTGCCCAGCTATAAATCCTGCTGCTATTCTGTCTTTTGATTGCACATAGTTTGATCCAGTACCAGCTTGCATTTGTTTGTTGTTTATAATTTCACCAATTTTTCCCTTTAAGATAACTACGTTGATCCATTTCACCCACAACAAATCTTGTTTGTTTGCCACATTTCATACATTTTCCCATGGCTGCAATATTCCATAGATAGACATCTCTCATACCCAAACCACCTGCACTCTTTGGCTTGCACAGGGTCTCCCAAGCAATAGGAGGAGCTCTAGCTGCATCTGCTTTTCCATCCCACAAGTAGTTCCTGCATAGGGCTGTGACTCTCTTCAGGATATATTTAGGCAAGATTGTGATAGTTTCCTAATAAGTGTGGATACTCATTAGCATTGAATTAACTAACACCATCTAAATATTCTTGGAGCTCCAAGTTCTTATTCTCAGTGTCATTTTCTCAACAATGGCTTCACAATTTGACTTTGATAGCTTCCCTGTGGCAATAGGTATCCCTAGATATCTGAAAGGAAGTTTGCCAATCTGAAACCCAGTAATACCAGCTATAGTAGCAGCTAAATCACCTTTCACATTCCCCATATACACTTCAGACTTTTGCGTGTTTGCTTCAAAGCTAGAGGTCTTTAAGAAGGTGGCAAATCCTAGTAGAGTAACTGATCTTGGATCCCCTCTACAAACACATTAATAAGTCGTTAGCAGAACACGAATGAGATAGCTTGAGGTTTCCACATTTGGGGTGGTGTTTAAATCCCTTTATTTCAGTGACATAACTGAGCACCCTTGACAAGTACTCCGGACATATGATAAAGGGGGGGGGGGGGGAGAGGAACCCCTTGCCTAAGTCCTCTCTTGCCTTCAAAATATCCATTCAGCCCACCATTTATAACAATAGAGAATTTTGGGGTTGAAATACATGTCATAACCCAATTGATAAACTTTTATGGGAAAGCCAAGCCTTATAGCATGTCTTCTATAAATTTCCATGAAACTGAATCATATGCCTTTTTGAGGTCTACTTTCATCATACAATTGGGAGGAGAGGAGCTTCTATTGTAGTGCTTCACCATATCTTGACATATCATAATATTCTGTGCAATCAGCGTTCCTTGTACAAAAGCCCCCTGGTTTGGTGATATTATCTCGGGTAGGATCTTCTTCAGTCTACCACAAATCACCTTAGTAATCATACATTTATACAATATAGAGCAGCAAGCAATTGGCCTATATTGAGTTACATTATCAGGGTTTTCAATTTTAGGAACTAAAGAAATAGATGTAGCATTTATTTCTCTAAGTAGCTTACCAGTAGAGAAAAACTCCATAACTGCTTTGGTTACCTCATCGCCAACTATGTGCCAAGATTCTTTGAAAAGTGGTTGTTGTATCCATTTGGTCCTGGGGCTTTTGCTCCATCAATGCGAAGCATGGCAGCCGTTACCTCTTGAGCAGTGCAGGGAGCACATAGAATCTCACTCTGTAGCTCAGTTATCAAGTTTCCTCTTCTTATAACTCGCATATTAACTTGGATGGACTCTACTGCTGTCCCCAGTAAGCCTTTGTAGAAGCTAATAAAAGCTTCTCCAATTCCTTCAGGATCATCTGCTTTAACCGCAGTTGTATTTTTGATGGCATAGATAGCATTCTGCTTTCTTCTAGCCTTGATATACTTATAGAAATAAGCTGTATTCATGTCCCCTTCCTGAGCCCAGTGAACCTTTGCACTTTGTTTGAGCCAAGAAAAATGAGTTTCATGCTTTAAACTATATGCCGTGGCCAGTTTCCTCTCCCCTCCTACAAGCTCAATGTTTGGTGGGTCTGCTTCTAGCTGTAGTTGGCAGTTGTGCAGCTTGTGTTTAGCCTCAGTAGCTTGAGCTTCAACATCCCAAAGTTCTCTTTACTCCATTTCTTCAATATAGGTTTGAGTTTCTTTAGCTTTTGAACAACTCCATACATATAACAACCATGTACAGAGATGTTCCAAGCCTCTTTTATCATACTCTGATACTCCTCCTTTGTTGTCCAATGATTGCAGAATTTGAAAGGTCTCCATCCACAGCTCTTGAACTTCAGGAAATCAATAATCCCCGGGCAATGGTCAAAGTTACCCTCAGGTAAGTAATGAACCACTATATTAGGGAAAGTATCAAACCATTTGCCATCCATCATTCCTTTATCAATTCTAGAATAAACCCTGTCCACCCCTTGATGTTTGTTATTCCAGGTGAAAAAAACCCCTGTACTCCTTATGTCTTGCATCTCACATTGCAGAGCACAATCCCTGAAGGCTGCCACCTCATTTAGAGATACCTCTGCACCAATTCTCTTATCTAAATTCATAACCACATTGAAATCTCCACACATCGTCCAAGGGATCCTTATATTCTGTCTCAGGTGAATTAAATCCTTCCATAACTCCTCTCTCCCAACAACATCATTAAAACCATAGATAAAAGAGCAATAAAAGGTGTTTGAGGTGCCTTTGTGAGTGACTTAACAATGCATGAGTTGTGAGGTCATATGAGTAACCTGAACGGAATAAATGTGGACTAACCAGATAACCCATATTCTACCACCAGGGTGCATTGTAATGTTTGAGACAAGCTTCCATGCATTGCATATGCTGTTATGAACAGCATCAATATTTTTCATTTTCACTGTATTCTCTATTAAGGCAAATAAACCTACTTTCTAACTCTGTAGAACCCATCTAACTTCTGCATGCTTAGATAGTCTATTTATTCCTCTCACATTTCAGAAACCAATTCTATCCATTGAGTTGAATTGGTTCCTTGTGAAGTATCTCAGGTTGAGCACTGGAACCATGTGCTTTCCCTGCAGTAGCTCCTCCTTTTGGACTAACCCTTTTCTCCCAGTGTTTCCACTTCTACTTCCTTCATATCCACACCAGGCTCTAGAACCATTGTACTAGAGCTAGCCTCACCATCATTATTGTTGGTTTCTCCATCTACCTGAAGCACTTCATATGAATTCCTTACATGTACCTGCTATTCTTGAATGCTTTTCTGAGGATTTTTGCCCTTTCTTCCCACCCTTTGGTATCCCTCTGCATCTATGTCCTTTGTAGAAGTAGGCTTTGGCACCCATTTCTTCTTTTCACCAGGTTTCTTCTTACATTCCTCCAAGCTATGCCCAAAACCCTGGCATTGTAGACATCTAACAAGTCTCCACTCATATTTTCAAGTGATCCTTTTCATTCTGAAATGTAATGGAATCAGGAAAAGATTGTTCTTTGCATAACTAAGACTTTCCTTATTTGTTGTAGCCGAGTCACAGTACAGAGGTTTCACAATTTCCCCCGCAATCTTAAACAGTGTATTTTGCCCCCAATACTTCAAATCAAGGCCATGAAATTGCACCCATATTGGAACAGTTTTGATTTCTTCATTTCTAACATCCAAATCAGGATGCCAGACTTTCATAATCAATGGCTTCCTATCAAACAGATAATATCTCCCATTCAAAACAATCTTCATGCTCTCCATTGTGGCAAATCGTATAATAAACACTCCTTTAGCCGTTGAAGAAATCTTGTCAATTCCATATTTTCCCCATATTCTTTTTAAGAAACCCTCCATTATCTGAAAAGGTGGATTGGACCCCAAGACATAACATACAATAGCCGATTTCCATAAACTTATTTCATCTTGCCCATCCTCAACAGTAATCTTCACACATTTTCTAGGTTTTGAGCTTGAGTCACTTAACGGGATTGTTTCAACCCGTGGTGGTGTTTCATATGAAAGCCCTCTGAGGTTTCCGTTGCTCGCAGCTTGCTTCAGTTGTTCCTCTTTCTCTTATTCCTCCACACATGATTTAGGGGTATCCGTTAGTGGTTTTGTCGCTGAAAGCCTTATGAACTCCAATCTAGCTTCCTCCGGTGATATCAAGGTCCCATCCTGACCTCGAGGCTCTTCAAAAGAAAATGGTTCTGTTGCCTAAAATTCCACCATTGCTTTTGATTTCTTTGCGTCTGTTGTGCTTGGGATATTCCCCAACGATTTCTGTGTTACCTGCCCTTTCGATTGAGTGCTTTCATTATTATTCTTCCCCTTATTTGTAGATTTTTTGGTGTTGGATTGCTGTTTCTAATTCTTCTGGCCTCTCCCCCCTACGCCATAGCCCTCAGCAAAACCTATGTGTACCAGAATCTCACCGGAGTATATCTCAATGTAATTTCTCAAACGTCAGTATACCTATGTGTATTTTCGTAAAACTCCAGTATACCTCACTGAAATTTACCCAAAATATAACAAAAGTTGGTTCTTTTAAAACAGCCTTAATATTAAAGGTGGTTGAACCCAATTTTTTTTCTTAATTTTCTTATTATTATTATTATTATTATTATTATTATTATTATTATTATTATTATTATTATTATTATTATTATTAGGGTCATGCTAACCATATTGCAAATTTTTTGCTCTTTACTGGTATAATAGTAACATTCATGGCATAATTGAAGGGAAAAATAGGGTAAATTATAATGAGGTACACCGAGGTTTAGTGAAAATACATAAAGGCGTACCGACTTTTAAGAAAATACATTGAGATATATTGTTTTGCAAACTCAACTATAACACATGGTTTTAGTAACTAATGAGTCAAGTATACACTGAAAACTATCAAAAACAATTGTAGTCAATAAAACAAAAGCAAAAAGGCCATTCAGGTGTTCCCAGTCAACCCTAGTCAATTGCTTGTAGCTCACAACCCTTCACATACCCTCCATTTACTGCCCATTTCGGAATCTTCTTAATGTAACCGTAAAATTACTAGATGTGACCATTTTTTCAAAGATCCCAAAAATATCATTTTCATTTGTATCCCAACTTTCTCTCACTTCTCTTCTCTCTCTCCCTCTCCTACCCAGCCACCTTGATTGCCATCCAATCCTCCTGACGCCACATAGCCCACCGCCCACCGCCCCCTCCCATTCCCTCATCAACCTCTCCCAACCCCCTCCCCCACCCTCGTAACCCTTGTGTTGTCCCCCACAATTCACCGGCCCCATCATTGATCTCTCCTAGCAACGAGAACCGATGCGAAGAAATACTTAATCAGCGACTCCTACTACGGCCAAGGCCACCGAATGAAACCCAACCAGATCCAAATGGCCCACGATCTCATTGTTAATGGGGATCAATCGCCCCTTCCCTGTCAGAGCCACCTACATTCGCTGCTTGTACTTCGAAGACTACGTCGATTACCTCTCCTTTGTCTCATCGTGGCGCTACCGACGCCCATCCCTCCCTTCGACCCCTCACCTCCTCGACCACCGTGGAGCAGGCTTTTCCCCCTCTGCATGTTCTTTGTTTGTTCATCTTTTATGATTTATATTTTGTTTTTTTTATTGTTTTGTTTTGAGATTTCTACTCAGAATTTGATATCATAATTGAATGAGAAATAGATCTGAATACTTGATTTGTAGTTAATTGCCGCTAATTAAACAAATAAAATAAAATCCAATGATCATTGAATACTGACGTGCTTAGAATTCCATGAGAGAGAATATAAATTCTACTATATATGGACATTGGACAACTGAGGATCTAAATCGTCAAATTTTCTGATTTATTTATTCCATATTTGCTGCTTCAATTCTTTTAGGCAAGTCTTTTGTACTTGTATATATTTGATTTGATGCCCAAGAAAATGTTTTTCCTACAGAAACTGAATGGTTAGAGACAGAAAGAAAGAATAGGGGAGGGGAAATGGAGAGGGTAATTTAGGAAAATTTGGTTATGTTAAGTAATTGTCTAGTTACGTTAAGCAATCCTCTAATTGAACTTTAAAGTCACTAAAATTCTGAGGTACATTTAACTTTCAAAAATACTATACCTCATTTTTATGAAACGTTAGTATACATCAACTATTTTTGCCTACACCCGAGAGTAGCTATTTGCCTACTTTCGGAGGCTGTTCAATAACTGTAACTTCATTATTTGACCTGTCAAAATTCGACCCGACCCAAGTTTTAGGGTTTTGACATTGATTTCATGACCCGAAAACCCGATTAGCCCGAAAGTTTTAGGGTCAAACCCGGCCTGTTCATGGGTCGACCCATTTGACCCGGAAATTTAAATTATTGCTCATATCATGACAGAAATAGGGAATAAACTGCTCTAAAATTCATAATTTATAAGTGTGTTAGATTTTTTATTAGTGTTTGACAAAGATTATAGTATCATTAGCCTCAACATAGTGGTTGCAAGTAACTTATATTCGCTTTTGACGTCAATATAGCGCTAATAATTATCTTAACATATCGTTAATACTTTTATATATATATATATTAGCATAATGAGAAACATTGTATTCAATCCTCAATAGTTTGAACACGGTAAAACCATCCACAATATTTAATTTTCGCAAGATTATTGGTCAAAAATTGACGAAGAAAAAATTATCTTAAATGGCGTTCATGACCTGGTGGGTCGACCCGAACCTGAAAACGACCCGACCCGAAAATGACCCGAACCCGACTTGCCCGACCTGTTTGACAGATTTAGCTACTTCATTGTAACGTCAATACGATTACAATGAAGTTACGATTACAATGAAGTTACAGTTATAAAATACTGATGTTGTTCCATGTGTTTTAAAATGAAGTTGCATATAATAAATAATGAAGTTATAGTTGTTAGGCAGCCTCTAGGGGTAGGCAAATAGCTACTGACGGGTGTGGCAATAATTTGCAAGTATACGGCTAACCCATCATTACAGATGTAGGCAAATGAAGTTGCACGTATAGGTCAATCCTCTCTCTCTCCTCAACCACTCTCCACAAGCCTCCTCGACCAATGCCTCCACCTCGCCCTAAGAAACCACCAGATCTTCCGCTAACTAAAACACCATCCCGTCCATCGTATCCCCACCGCAATGATAAATCAGATATGCCGCCAACCTCGGTTTCTCAACATCTCAATTTGATTTACACAAGAAGGACTTCAGATGGGGGGTGAATTGAGTCCTTGGTGAAATTCAATCTTTTTCTTAATGCAACTACGCAAATGAAGATAAAGTATTTAGCGTGGAAAACCACTCAAACTAATGAAAGTAAATATCACAACCCCATAGAAATTTTGTCAATACTACTTCTCGTATTAAGCAGCACTGTTTGATTACAAGTAATCACTCTTAGATCTCACTCAAGACCTAACACCGATACAAGTTAACCCCAACTTGTATCACCGCTTTAATAACTCTACTGGACACTGAATAATGAAATGTGTTTCCCGAAAATACGAATTACAGAATTAATCCTACGTGCTAAGATAAGCAAAGAAAGACTCCAGTCACAGCTGTCAAGTATGGAACAGTTCCAGCACACAGAATACTCAATGAAAGTGCTGAACATGCATGGTAACAATGGTACGAGCTCTCAAAACTATATGGACGTATATCTCAGTGAAAGTAGCATGTTGGAAACTGACCCAATATACCATCCAAATATATAGACATACCTATGGTTGTTTCCTTAGTCAAGTAGGATTCCCAAATAATGTCTAGATACATAAAAGACTTTTATGTAAACTAAGACTCTAAAAGATAATTACCATAATATATGCCAACTATTTAGGAAATCAGGTATGAGATAAAATCAGAAATATTCCAATAAACATCAGTCAAAATCGCCAGCTCTAATATTTTGCTAATTCATAAATTTATGGTAAATCTTGGAGTATCTTTTAGCATTTTAAGAAAATTAGAGTTTAGGAAATGCTTGGGCTCCAAGTCAATCAATAATTCCTAAAACTCTTTGACTTACTTTATCTCATAAATAATTATGACTTAATTATATCAAAATATTTTCCAGAAGATTACTCAAAGGATAATCGAAATTATTCACATATAATTACTTGCTTAAATAGGTCTAGTCTTATTGCCTAGATGGAAAAATACTTACCATGAAACTGTTCAATCAGCAATCAGCTCAACTCATAACCATTAACATAGGTTCCATACTTAATTACATGCAATTCTAATCTATCCAAAGCATATTAATCACTCACAAGAAGTCTTAACATATATAATTTAAAGCTCTACTACCAAAAACTTCATGTTTCACTTGATGATCTTTAATAAGCACCAAGGTTTAACCATCAACAACTTGGTTAACCTTCAAACTAAACAAACAAACTTGCAACACATTAGCACATCAATTAAGCTCACATGCTTGTTATCATCAAAACCAATTACTCAAAACAATTCCCAATTAATATACTGTTCCGACTACTATTTAGATGTGTATCTAAGTAAAATTGTTCTTGTCTTTTTCTTGTTGCACATGTTATTATTCATTACTAATATCTGTGTTTCAGGATTGCTTATTCTTTCTACTTTTTGATTGCTCGTACAAATCACTGTAGCGCCACTTTAGACGTGATATTTTCTTATTGTTTAGATTTCTTTGATAGTGCTGTCATTAACTTCCAATATGACAGATGTTACTGGCTTCTTTATTTTAACTATTTATTAGCCACGTTTTTATTTGGTTTAATCCGTGTAATTGGTTTCATGTATTGCTCTCTGCATGAAAATTTACTCTCTCAATATCCCTCTATATATTTCTACTTGATTGTTGACGAGGACCACAATCACATTATCACTTAGAAGCTTTCCACTCAAATAAACATCGTGTACTTTGTGTTCTTTGGTCATGTCTACTCCTCCTGTAACTCGTTCTACTCCCCCTGTAGCTGCGAGTGCCTCTATTCAGCCAAATTGTCTCAATACCACTAGTACTTCTATTGCCAAATCTCTAACCACTAACAATGAATATCGATGCGATCATGGAACTGGATGTTCTTCAAATAACCCCGCAATTGCCTCCTACTCGGACGTCACCAAACTCTGATTAGGAAGTCAATGTATGTGGCCATGTAAGGACTAATGAAAGAACTCCAAACTGTGTGTAACACCCCAAATTTCTAATAATTTATTTGAATAATAAAATTATTTTATATTTTGAAAACACTTTTATATTAAGAGAAACTTGGGGTATTAACACGACATCTATTCCAAAGGAATAAATGCAAGGCTAAATAAATTAGACAAAAGATATTGAACTATTTTTTAATCGAATTGTCTATAAGTGGTCTAAGTGGTTTAATGAAACAAAACCAAACTAAAATCCCATAATTAAAGAACGATTGTCTCAATATAATCAACTACAAATTAAAACCCCTCAAAATCCAGCTCAAAATCCGGCGGCCTCACAAGCATAATCAGCACCTGAAGATATTAAGGAAGAAAAGAAGCAAAAACACAAAAGAAACAAAGTCAGGGAAAACAAGTAAGCAATATCCTACCCTGTAAAAACACTTTTGAAAACACTTACCTTTATTTTGAAAAATCATTGAAAATATTTGCATGTACAAGTAATCAAGCACACGCACACCATCAGGTTATTTACTTAATCTTGTTTAAGGGTGATCATTCTTAAATAAGATTACACATAAAAAGCCATCTTTGATTAAACAATGAGAGGTAAGAGAGCAAAAGTAGACCGAGTGCGAAACTCATGTCGCCTACCCTAAATACATCATCGGCTATCGCCTTAATACATAAATCTTGGCCATATCAAATCTAGAGTGTGCAGACCCCCCTCTAGTAGCCCCAAGGTCAAAGGTTGCTAACTACAGGAAAATAACGGGGAATCAACCATCCCAAAGCAACAACCATCATTGTGCCCCTTACATAAATAATCATAGCGGGGAATCAACCATCCCAGAGCATGGGATCACCCAAATGCCCCTTACATATATAGCTCTGTTTACTCTTAGGGTACCAACTAGGAGTCTTACCCTCATTTAATTCATTTTAACACATAGCACATAACTTATTTATTACAAATCAATCAATTAACCATAGGTTATATTAATCAAGTTGCTGAATTTAGACCTCTTGTCTAGTATATATATACTTACAACCTTATCACTTGATCATTCATTACGATAGTTCATGAATCATTCAAACTCAATAATAAAACTCATCCTCTTGAAATAAACACTTTTCATAATAAATCATAAATAAATTGATATATCATATTCGTATAATATAAATCACAAATATTTCTAATCATGCTCATACACACCAAATTCACATAAATAATTCCACATATAACCCCTAAATAACCAGTACATGAAAATATGTTTACAGGGTTTAGAAAGAAGGTAGGAATATTTGCTTACCTCATCGATCTATTACTCAAAAACCCTTAGCGAAAACTCAAGGTATTCACAAAACAGTTTACATCTTCAAAACGCACTGAAAAACGTATGGATTGATGGGAAACCAAAATATGTTGAATCTGCGTGAAAATTTATGAGGAATTTAGAAACATATAAATATGTGTTTTGAACGGTGGAGGTCCTATTTGGAAGACTACCCAATGAGAAACTAGAAAAAGAAGAGGTCAAAATCTTATCTCGCGTAGAAACTGAGCAGGCAAAATAAACTGCTTCGATGGAGGCTCAAACGACATTGGAATTTAACAAAATTATAGGTGAGTGTTCCAAAACACATAGAAGTTTCAATCCTATGGTCATAATTTGATTTTTGATTTGTTAGGAGAGAGAAACCAAATTTTCTTTGGGCACCATTTATGCAGGACTGAAATCAAAAAATAAGGGGAGAGAAGATAAGTATGGTGTAGTGGTGCTTGTGAAATTGAAAGGGGGAGATAGAGAATTCCATGATGGTGATGGAGGAGAAACAAATAAGGGAGATGGGTGAGATGTAGAGGGAGGATAGTGTGTGAGGGTTTTATTAAGAAACGAGGATGGGAAAGTAAATCAGTAAATAGCATGATTAGGGGAAAAATAAAAGAAAATAAAAGATTTTCTTGCTTTTAAATTTTCTCCCCAAATTAATCCATTGCCAAAAATATAACAGCCGTAATCTTTTTAAATCAACTAGTTAAAAACTGAAATATAATTTTCTAAAATAAAAACACCACTTTCCAAATTAAGTTTATTAATAAATCAATTAATTTAAGTAACAAAAAATATATATTTTTTTATAAGAAGTAAATCAAAATAACTTAATAAAATACAAAAAATTTGGGGTATTATACTGTGTGCCTTATTGGTAAAAATTGGGGTGAAACCCTTTCTTTTGCTTCTATCTCAGCTAAGCTTCAGAATGATTGGAAACATCTTAAAGGAAGTTTTTAGTTCTTTCCCATGGATAATGATTGCATACTTTGGAAATTTGCTAATGCGGAGGATAAAAACTACGCATATTCTTGCGTACAATGGTCTGACCATTAAACAACCCAATTCAATGGTGACTTTTTCCAATTTAAATGCTACTTTAGCA
>BSSO01006301.1:0-12093 GCA_030267885.1 Mesembryanthemum crystallinum
AAAAGTAAAGCCAAAAAAGGAAATGCCTAGCTCATTCTGAGTCATCCCGAATTGGAAATTGCCTAGCTCATTTCGAGTCAGAGGGAGTAATATTTAAAAGTTGAAAGTACGAGAAAAAGATCAATATAGGTACCACATGGATATTTGTTGGCCTTAGAGTGCAAGGTATACACTGTAATGATGTAACTTAAACAAAATTGTTTATTTAATAATTGTATTTACTGTCCTTTTTGTTCCCTATATAGTATGTCCTTGATTGATGGTTTTCGAATTGTTACAGATATCCTAACCATACAAAATCACTTGAAAAGTGCTTATTTGTCCATCTTTTCAAATTACTTCAGTAAGGACATAATATACCAACCATACAATGCCGCTCATTTAAGGTTTATGTTTCGTGTCAATCATTCAAAGTTATCATGAGTTTTTTCACGTGCAGGATCAAGACATCAACATATTAACAAGCATGAGCAAATTAGGATTGAAATAATATGCTTGTTTGCTCTTAGAAATTTGATTTGGTTTTTCAAACTTTATTAAACTTTGGAATATGTTTTAGATACAAATCCTTTTTACAGGTTAACATTTTCAATCTTTATTCGTCATTTTACTCTCGTTTTCTATCTCTTAATATGTTTTGGCAATGTCTTTAGAGTAGAAATTGACGGATATAAAGGGGTTAATATTATGGTTGCTGATTTGTTTGTTACATGAGAGACCTGGATAGCTTAATAGCGTGGCTGTGCCCTCGATTTTGGTGTAAGTTTGGGTTATAACAAGCAGACTAATGTGAATGGTGTTGTTTTGTCGCTACTAGTGAAGATCAGTGACCAATGTTTTTGCAGCTTAAGATCAGTGACTGTGTGCTCCATAAAAGTTAATTATGTTTTTGTATGAGACTATTAAAGTTGGATTAGGAATGTATCATCCTTCTTGTATGACTAACCTTTTAATGATATAAATATTATGAATCATTGAAAAAATAATAATGGATGGATTTAACGCAATGAAAGAGTTCTTTTGTTTGCAATGCTAAGCAGGAACCACAAGTCATTAACATGATATGACCACGTCATAGTAACTTTTCTTTATCACGGTTAATAGTAGCTTGATGTAAGACTCATCAAGTGAGTGATAATATCCTATCATTGAAAGAATTAATAAAAGGCTCTAGAAATGTGTTGATACTAACATTTAAGAAAATAGGCAAATGGAAGTTATGAACCAATCATACATCCGATTCGATCAAATTCCCTACCATTCGGGCCATCAACTATGAATACAACTAAAGTAATAGAAACGTGCAGATGCCATAATAGAATAATTTCGTTGTTGTTATCATCGTTGTTATTGTAAATAAAGTATGGTAAGGAAGTTTGATGTCTCCATTCAAAAATACTCATTGAGAATCATGCCATAAAAGAGTTTGTACTTCTTCACTTTCCAAAGAAAGAAAAGATCTTGATGTGAAGTGATGAACCACTTCTATTCAGATTAAAATGATGCCATTATCAATGCAACTAGATGCATCAAGACAAAGAACAAAGGGGATAATAAAAGCATTTGCGAGTCATAGTGCTTGCTATGCTACAAGTCTCAATCTTCAGAAATAGGATCAATGAAATCGGTAGTATTTGTTCTCTAAATTGGTGCATTATCCACCTCATTCAAGTCTTTTGGCTCCTCATTCACAATTGACAAATCAAGCAATGGTATAGCAACAAGTTTCTTCCCGTTTGCATTTACAGGGATCATGTCACCTCAAAAATTGGTAACAAGGTAATTATTTCTCTCTTCTACGAAAAGTTTTTCAATGGTTGGGAGAGGATGACGACAGATGAACAACAACTTCCTAACCACATTTTCACTAAGTGTAGTTATTGTCGTACGTATGACCATTATCTAGACAATATCCCTAATCTGGTACAAACTTTTAACAATTTTATGCGTTGGTGTGGCAGCTGCTAAAAGAACAACAAAAGCGCCAAGTATTTGCAAAAACAACATACAAGTTGAATAAAGACCTCTTTGATAAAATAAATGCAGCTAGAAGATAATCTAACGATGACAATCGTTTGTCTATCAGTCTAGGTACTTATATTGATAGGTTGAGCTAAATGTATCTAGAGGCTTTCTAAATTACTGCATCTTCTATTGGATTTTCGAAATATCTTCCTGTAGATGTGGAGGATTTGATGCTCATGTCATTGAGTGATCAAATTGGAAAAAACTTAGCATTGTGATCAACAAACAATAAACTCATAATGACAAGGGATCCTTGAGAGGTACTTCTGACCCAAAACTAGATTTTGTGTCCAACATAATAGCAATTTACACTGACTGCACGTACTACAACTAGCTGATACATAAAATTATCAAAGAATCATCGTAAATCTCTTATCTACAAGTCGAGATTCTGCTGCGTGAAACACCAATTAGTTGACAATTCAACCGTTGTAGTCCTTTGAAGGACTAACATTGTAAAAGGAGAGATATGAAGCAATCTCCAGTGTACAAGAGCCCGTCCCACAAAAGGTGCTTAAACATACCTAGAAAACGTTTATACAGTGTCAGTTTTCCAAAGCCGCAACTCCGTAGGCATTCAAATCAATCATTGAAGCTCCAAAGTTGGCATATCATGAGGAAGCCACCGAAGACCATTAAGTGATTCAGCAGTAAATATTTGATCTACCGCCCTATTTGTTTTGAATCATAATATAGGGGATTTGCTGGTTTGATGTCTGGCTTTGTGAACCAGGTAGTGTACAGAAACTGTTTTTGAGACCCATTATGGTTGCAAATCAGTCTAAGTTTTTGTCTGTCCCTCATCCACCTCATAACAGTTTTCATGTGTGTTTTGCTAGTCAGATGCTTCAATCCAACTTCCTGAAAGTGTCAAAAATATCAGCTAAAGGAATCCATTAGCATTATAATGTTTCATTTAGCAAACATTATTACAAACAAAACATACTGCAGGAACAATGCCCCATTTCTCAAACTGCATTTAGTGTATCAAAAACTGCTATAGTGACCTCTCAGGCTCTCAGCAGGCCTGATCAACAGAAAAAATCTTAAACTGATGATTGCAAAATGGAGTAATGAACCCTCGAATATGAATTTTTAATGAAAGAGAGATAGGTTCTTTAAAAGTTAACCTAACTGGGTGGACATAGACAAGATTCATTTTATCGTACGTACTGCCTCTATGCTTTTTGACTTTTGTAGTCCATTTTCGAATTCTTTACACGATAACTTTCCTTGATAAACTAAACTAAACAAAAGATGAGGATATCACAGAACATGTTGAAGTGAAAGTTAGATAAAAAAAACCAGAAGCACACTCATAATCCTCAATGCGGAACTTGCTCGGAAAACCCACACCAGCCTGGATGGTTTGTGAGATCAGCATTTCAAAACGGCATTCTAATCTATTAACATTTCAGTACCAATAGTCTTTAATTAGAATTAGTTAGACCATTGTGGATAAAATCACGATGTCTTCATATAGGTCCAAATGGCCCAACATTTGTCAGAATGCAATGGTGCTGCACAACCAACAGAAGTTCACCAACACATAATTTGACATATAATAGTCCTAACTCCACAGAGCACCAGATTGAAATAAGCATAGACAGTCACAGCTTTACTCTCTTATCGACTAGTCTAAGTGCTTAAACTAGGAAACATGACTGTTACTATAACTCAATGCAGTATGTTCAGCTTCTGCTGATTCTCTCAACCTCTAGTTCTCCTTCCAAAAAAACAAGACATTGATATTAGAAACGTCTATACATTCGCACTCATATTTGCACTAACTTGTTCCTCAACGACAACTCGACAAGCCAAGCCTACCCAGCACACCCAACACACATATAACAATAAATTTGTCATTTAATTGATTGCTAGCGAGAGCCTCTATGTTTTCTCTCGGCGCATGACCTCTAACATGCACCGAGCACCATGGTAAAGGAAAACAAAGGCTCAACGGAAGGCACAATCGGCGGCCAAATCGCAATCAGTGAAGAAATCTAACAAGAGGGATGATGATTCTGGAGTTCCTGCAACCAAAGATGCAAAGAGGGTGAGATCAATGAACGAAAGCTGCGGTACCTTTTGAGTCGAATCGGGAGAACCTAATGCTGAACAAGCAATCTTATCACCGGAAGAAGCTCGATTTGAGTTCATCCGGTTGTCGGCACAGAGGAGAACAGCGCAAAAAGTTGATGGTGGAACACTCTCATGGATGGAGGAGGTTGAATGAGAGTTAGCTGGAGGTACCAACCCCTGGTCTGCAGCGATGCAAGGTAAGGAAAATCCCCTATCAGCTTCTCTTTAGATTCGCCCCCACAAAATGCCAACAATGCTGCTTCTCGGTCTGGGAAAAAATGTATTAAGATTGACTAGGATGATATTAAAAGAGGAACTGGAATACTGGAGTACTGCTGTGGTGTGCTATGTGCTGGGAGCATATCCCCCTTTCCAGGTGATGGATGGTTACTTTAGAGGGATTTGGGGAAACTGGGGATAGATAACGTATCATCAATGGCTAGAGGGGTTTTCATGGTGCGATTTCACTCTGTTGATATCTTACAGAAAGTCATTGATGAGGGGTTTTACACATTTGATAAGAAACCTCTTATTGTCAAAGCTTGGAAACCTGAGATGAATGCAAAGGATGAGGAAATTAAAACAGTTCCTATATGGGTTCAACTTCATGATTTAGATCTCAAGTATTGAGGTAGAAGTTGCCGGCATAAAATTGTGAGTTCGATTGGTAGACCAGTTAAATGTGACACAGCAGCTGCAACAAAAGACATATTGAATTATGCCAGAATATTGGTGGAGATCTCATTAAATCAAGAGTTCCTAATAGTATCTCTTTTGTTAATGAGAAGGAGGAGATGATTGAGCAAGAAGTTAAATATGAATGGAGGCCTATTAAGTGTGCCTCTGGTGTGCTGGGTTGGGGCATAATGAGCAGGATTGTAAAAAGAAAATTGTTCAAAAGAAAGTGTGGGTGGAAAAGGAAAAGAAGCAGCCAGTGGTAGTTGGGTTTCAACAGGTGGGTAAGAAGAATGGGTCTCAATCTCAGAAACCTACACATGAAGTAGTTCCTACTTAGAATGCTTTCTCTGTATTGAATGATGAGCTGCCACTTCAACAGGAGCAGGCCCAGAGTAAGAGCTCTGATACTTCAGGTTGTGTACCCATGGAACAACAAGCACAACATCAGCAAAAGTGTAAGAAGCAGACCTCAACTTCTTCAGTGCACTCCCCTATGCCTGAACAGTCTACAACAACTGGGGACCCTCCCCCTCCCCATGGGTAGATTGGCTTCTGGAATGTCCGAGGCATAAGACCTCCAAGCACAGTGAAATCAAATGGTTTCTCAGTGAAAAGAGAGTGGGTTTATTTGCTTTGATTGAAAGTAAAGTTAAAAATAGAAATGTTACTACTGTACATAATAGCATATGTAGCAATTGGAGTTTGATTACAAACAATTCCTGTGGTGATAGAGGAAGAATATGGGTGATTTGGCTACCACACATTTTTTATGTTCAGATTTTAAGGATTACTTCACAGTTTATACACTGCCAGGTAATTCATAAGGGTGCAAAACATAAATTTTTTGTCACTTTTGTTTATGGTGAGAATGATGAGATGAAAAGACATAGTCTATGGGATGACTTGGAGGGGATAAATAGCACTATGTCTCAGCCTTGGTTGGTGGGAGGTGATTTCAACAACATTTTGAATTTTGATGAGAGAGTGGGACTAGCTGTCACTACTAATGAAATCTCAGCTTTTAGAGCTTGTACTCAATCTTGTCAACTTCAGGATATGAAAAGGAGAGGAGCATGATTCACTTGGAATAACAAGCAGCCTGGGGAAGACAGAGTGTATTCTAGGATTGACAGGGCTATGATTAATGAGAAATGGCTTGATGTTTATCCTGCATCTGAAGTGGTTTTTCTGCCTGAGGGTCATTTTGACCATACTCCAGCCATCATTAATTTTGTTGACTTTCAGTTTTCAGGCATTAAACCTTTCAGATATTGTAATTTTTTGAGCAAAGCTGATGGTTTCAGTGACAACTGACATGATTAAAGCACATTGGCAAGTTAATATCCATGGGGTTCCTATGTTCAGAGTTTTGAGAAAATTGAAGAATCTCAAACCTGCTTTCAAGGCTTGGAATCAAAGTATATTTGGTGATATTGAGAAAAGATATAAGGAGGCTCAAGCTGCTCTTCATCAGATTCAATCTTCACTGCAGCTCCTACTGATGATGCTCTTATTTCTAAGAAAGCAGCTGACTATAGAGTACAACAAGAAGCATGAGGATTATATTAGCTTTCTCAGACATAAAGCGAAGGTACACCAGCTCAAAGATGGTGATTCAAATTCAGCTTACTTCTTTAGCGGTATTAAGGCCAGGAGACTCCACAACAATGTTTATTCCATCAAGGATACACGGGGGGGGGGGGGGTACATGAGACAGCTGATGAAATCAATGAGAGTTTTATTGGGTATTATGAGCAACTTCTGGGCACTAGCATTCACACCACTACAATCAGCAAGTAAGTTGTAAGAAAGGGACCACTTGTCACACCTAACTGCAGATTGAACTCTGCAAACCATTTACTCCAGCAGAAGTAAAGACTGCTATGTTCAGTATTGAAGGTACAAAAGCTCCAGGCCCTAATGGTTATGGGAGCCAACTCTTCAAGGATACTTGGGAGATCACTGGGAGAGAGGTAACTAAGGCCATATTGGATTTCTTTTCTTCTAGTAAAATGCTAAATGAATTGAACTCCACCTCAATCACCTTAATACCAAAAGTTGATGGCCCTGGCTCTGTCACTCAAGTTTAGGCCAATAGCTTGTTGTTCTGTTATATACAAATGTATTTCTAAGCTATTGTGCTCTAGATTGAAATTGGTTTTGCCTGCTATAATATCACCCACTCAGAGTGCTTTTGTGGAAGGTAGATCTATTGCTCAAAACATAATGGTTTGTCAAAATATAGTCAAGCATAATGGTAGGAGAAACTGGCCATCTTCTTGTATGATGAAAGTGGATTTGAGAAAGCATATTATTCGATTTCCTGGCCATTTGTTGAGGAAATGTTGTGTGGCTTAGACTTCCCTGCTCAGTTCATTAAATGGGTGATGCTTTGCATATCAACTCCAAAATTCTCTCTGATTATTAATGGCAGCCTTCAAAGGTATTTTGAAGGGAAGAGAGGCCTAAGACAAAGTGATCCCATATCACCTCTCTTGTTTGTAATTTGTATGGAATATCTCTCAAGGATATTCATGGTTGTGGGAGATATGAGGGGTTTTCAGTTCCACCATAGATGTAAAGCTCTTAAACTATCTCACTTGTGTTTTGTGGATGATCTACTACTACTTTGTAAAGGGGATGTGGCTTCAATGACTCTTCTTCTCAGAGGTTTTGCAACATTCTCCAGTGCTTCAGGTCTTGAAGCCAACACTGAGAAGTCTGCCATTTATTTTGGCAATGTATCTATCTAATGAGGCTATTGATGGTATTCTGGGCATATCTAAATTTCAGAGGGGAGAATTGCCTTTCAGGTACCTTGGGCTCCCTATATCATCTCAGAAACTTACAAACATGATTGTGAATGTTTGTTGGACAAAATGACAGCAAGAATCAGATCATGGGGAGCTAGAAACCTATCATATGTAGCTAGAATTCAACTTGTGAACTCTATTCTTATAAGCCTTCACACTTATTGGGCTTCAATTGTGCTTCTACCAGTTTACATCTTGAAGAAAATCACTTCTATCTACAGAAACTATATTTGGGATGGCAAACCTGATATGAAAAGAGCTCCACTCCTTGCATGGATCTTCTATGTAAACCCAAACATGCTGGAGGTCTAGGAGTTTCAGATGTCTTCAAGTGGGACATTGCTGCTCTTGGTAAATATGTGTGGAAGATTGCTAGTAAGGCTGACTTACTATGGGTTAGGTGGGTTAATACTGTTTACATTAAGAACAGGTCATGGTGGGACTACAAACCGACAAACTCAGCTAGTTGGTATTGGAGGAAGGTGTGTGAGGTGCAAACAAAATTAGCCCCTGGATATACTGCAGATCAATGGTCACAGCATCCTAGTGGCATCTACTCTGTTTCAAGTGGCTACAAATGGTTTCAAGGCAACACTCAAAGAGTGAATTGGTCCAAGTGGGTACGGAACAAAGCTGCACTACCTAATACAACTTATTTGCTGGTTAGTGATATATAGAGACTCCAAATCAAGGAGAGATTATTTAGATTTGGAGTGTGTCAAGATGCAAACTGCATCTTCTGTGCAGCTGCTGCTGAGACACGCTCCCATCTTTTCTTCTCCTGCTCCATCAGTTCCCAATGCTTGCAAATCTGGAAACAATGGTTGGTTGTGACTGCAGGTACCTCAGATATCTACAGGCTGTGGAGATGATGTGATAGAAGACTCAAAGGCTCTAAAATGCAGAAAACTGTGATTACTTCTAGCCTTAATGCACTGGTATATTTCAGATGGCGAATGAGGAATTCAGCTACGATTGACAATTGTGTGAAGCGTCCAAAACAAGTGATGAGCAACCTCGACGAGATTATCAAGCACAGAATTCTAGCTCTCTATTAGTTCAAGATGACAGCTAGAGACATGACTTGGTTTATGAAGCTTTATGAGTTGTAACTAGTTATTTAGAATTTGATTCAATTTTGACAACTATGTAGGCTTGGGGAGGCCCTTCCTAGAAGGTAAGCCCCTCCCTACATAGTCTTGTAAATGGATTTTTGTTGTCATATGCTCATTTTTGGTAATGAAATCATATCATCATTTCATCAAAAATAAAAAAAAATAACACACGCATATAACAGTCTCAGTTATAAGCAACAAATGCGATGCCACCAAGATAAGGACTATACTAACAACCTATCTTAAACCCTAAGTATTGGTATAATTACCCTATTCACAGCACATTTACAAGTTACGACACTTTCAGTTCACTTGCAAATTACCATTCAATTAGCTCCATATAATTAATTCTTAGAAAACACAAGGTCACGGGGAGTTTGCCAACGGCTCCATATATGAACCAAGCCATGAATTAGAGGCCAGATCTATTCACCTTGATTTTACCTATAGGACTAAACCATGTATTTTACACAGAACAGAAACAATCTTATCTAAACAAAAGAAAATAGATCCAATTTACCTTTACAAATCACCTAAATCACTCCCAATTGGTAGAGATGATTGAAACTCAAAATGAGTTGAACCCATTTTCCAAAATCATCATCAATGTGTTAATGAATCAATCATTCGACAAAATTGGAGTAAGTAGGATAAAAATCGAGCAAAAATCAGAGAGAGAGAGAGAAAGAGACCTGAATGCGATCCCAGGCTTGGGCGATGGTGAGAGGACCATGATCTTTAACAATGTCGAAGAGGGCACGAGTGATAGTTTGAGTTTGCTCGGGCTGTGTTTTGAGCTCTATTGGCTTCATCTTGGGCTTTGGCTTCTTTGCCATCATTCTCATCGCCGTTCTAAACACCATATCTTCCTCCCAATTCCGACGCTTTCAGAGCTTCTCAATTCTCAACCACAAGGAGAAGCAGAGCTGCACAGAGGAGGGAGGATAGGGTGCATTGTGAGTAAAATATACCCTTATGTAGGGAAAGTTTGCCTAAACATCTATCATATGACACTTTTTGTATGAAATCCCCTAATAAAAAAATTCTTGAAAAAAAAAATCATATAAATTAGTTCCGCCTGGTTGGAATCCTCAAATCACCCTATGGGTTTTCGGCCGAAAAACGCTTGCAAGATTGGTGGCACTGGCAACTAGATGAGAAATGTCAATGCCCAACTCGTAAGCAGCGGACAAATCCAAATAGTAGTGTACACCCTGGAATTTCTAACAAATAAATAAGTCTAAATAAATAAAATCATGCCTAAAATCCGACAAAATTTCCTCTAAAATATGGACATCCAAAAATTTGACTTTCAAAACCTGCTCAATGTATAATCCATAAAAATAAAATCCACCAATCCTAACAAACTCCAAGGTATTACCGCCACGCTAACTCATACGAATCAGCGTAAGGCTAAACAGCTAAACCAATCCCACAAAACTCCAATGAAACTATATGCTCTTATTATTACACCCAACTGAATAATGAATAAATAAATTCATAACCAAAAGACTATCCACTTCGTAAACTGACTAGTCCTAAAGCATGCGTAATCCTCATATCAACATATAAACATTGAGTTTGCTCCTCGTTGACCAACGGATCATCACAAGCCCATTTTTAATGGAATGGACAAACCAAGCATCAGTGAAAGCTAAATAATATAACTCTAACCTGTAAAAACATAAATTCATTTTATTACCTCGTCTGAAAATTCATTAAAATCCAACTGCATGCACAACTATACACATATCCAAACACACGCAGAACAATTTAATATTTCCATAACTTTAAGTTTTAAATTATTTAACTCGTTGGAGGGAAGAGAATGGCTCTAGAGATCGCAACCTTTATAAATTAAATCAAAAATCATATATAATTTAAATGGCCAAGTCCGTAGTGTGCACACCCCTCTTAACTGCCTCCACGGTCGCAACCGTGTGATCTTCAGTTAGAAGGAAGACTAATATTCAATATGACATTCACTAACTCCCTCCACGATAATCGCAGCCTCATGTGCTCTTCAGTTAAGGGGAATTCAAAATCAAGTCAAAGCCTAGTAGTTGCCTCCACAGCTGTGTGTTCTTCAACTACAAGGATGCCTATGTTCTTCACCTTAAGTGAAACCTCCCCGAAAGCTATCTTGCCCTCATTTGTTCAAGTTTAATCATTAATATTCACGAGGTTAGAGGTTGTAATTTATGAACACACACTAATATTTCAAATAAACAGATTATCTCAGTTTATGATATCATGAATTATAACAAAAGCCAAGGTAGGGTTCTCAATCACAAGTTCCTTCTTTCACATCCAAGACCAAACACTAACAAAATTCCCACGTTGTTAGTAGCTCTACCAAAAGTTACGTCAAGTACCAGCCTTTACTAACTAGTACTGCTTTACTAGTAATCTCATTTCATTACTAATGTCATGTGTACATGTCTGCAGGCTATTGCATCATCATTTAACACCAAAACCCAGCAAGTAGTACACAAGTTACACACGACCAGCAGTAGCTAGCTATTAGGCCCTATTTAAAAACCAGTAGACATATAATTCGATCCAAATGCTAAATTTCTGATTTAGCATAAAATACCAGCACCCAAATATTACCTATACATACTAATTCAAACAAAGAAAGCTCAACCATTGATAACTATCACCCACATGACACATAGCACATAATGGAAATTTTTAGATGGAGAAGAGGAGGATAGGCATAGATATTACCTTTCCTGAGCAATTTACGGCCTAATCCGATCAAATTCGTCTACTAAGCTCCTCCAACGAACCTAAGTAACAATCAAACAATTCTCAAATCATCACCCACAAACTAAAACAAAAATACTAATAATTTTAGCATGATCCAATTCAAATCAAAATAAGGTTTATTTTCAAAACAAAAATAAGAGGAGTCAAAACTATCATAGGGGAAGGGCAGCCACTAGTACAGCAAACCAATACAGAAATTGAGGAGAGAGAGATTACCACTTGAGAGGCGAGGAGAGTGACGGTCGCCGATCGGAGAGAGAAAGCAGAGTATGTGTGACAGTGTGAGGCAAGGAGAAGGAGAAGGAGAGGAGAGTCAGGTTCCCTTCTTTTTTCTGATTGAATAAAACGCCAATGCTGCTACTTTATTTATTTAAGTATTTATGAAAAATTGGAAAATTTTTAAAAAGGGTACCTAAGGTTAAGAGTAATAATAAAAATGGTGTCTGACATTTACCTATTCCCATTTAGGGTACCTAACCTTTTGAATTAATTCCTATTTAGGGTTCAATTGGCTGAAATTGTAAAAACTCTGTTAGAATTCCTAAATTTTCTGAGAGAATATGCAATCCAATAGAGGTTTGCATTAGAAAAGGGGAAGAGTTTGAAGA
>BSSO01006302.1:0-12093 GCA_030267885.1 Mesembryanthemum crystallinum
ATGCACATATCACTCACATTACATCGGGGCAAAAAACTAGTAGTAATAATTAGATTAAAAGGAGGCGTTTTCATCCACAATGCGACACATCATCCTGCCACATCAGCTTATTTATGTGCTGATGTGTCTCATCACTTGCTTATCTAGCAATGGAATTATTACAAAGAAAAAAAAGCAAAAGAATAAATAAAAAAGAAAAATGCTAAAATAAAAAGAAAAGAAGACGCCTGGCAAGTGGCAACAGGCAACAGGCAACAACTGCTTCGCAGCAACGGTACGAGGTTGAGAAGCTCTTCAGCCATGGAGGAATGAAAGAAACATCAATGGTAAGGTCTTTGATTCTACGCAACTTCTCATTCAATTGATGCTAAATATTGTCATAAAACCCCCTACTAAATGCCACCAAAAAATGGCCTTCACCCACCCATCACTCATCAATGGGCTCCTCACCTTCTCTCTCTGATTCTTATTATAATTAAATGCTCCTTTATTCCCCATTTGAATGCCTTTCAATTAATTTATGCTGTGAAACCGATACTCAATTCTATGATAGTTTCAATTTTGTAACGTCAAAATCCCTCATCCCTATTCAGTTCACACCCACTTAATATCTATATAAATCTGTTAAAACACAAATTCCAAACCTAGAACTTCAATCCTAACGTGACAAATTTTCAAGGATTGTAACTCCTAACCTAATGCCAAACCTACATTTAATTAAGAGTAACACTCTTGTACAACCATCTAACCGTTAGACAATCCAATCTCATGGCTAAAGTAGCCAATAATAAATTGTTAAAAATCACTATTGAATTGGGTTGTCTAATGGATAAATGGTTGCACACAAGAATTTGCCATCAATAATTAGGTTGTTAATGAAATTAATACCAACAATTACATACTAATTATGTTTCGATCTTAAATTACAGTAGATCATTACAGTACAAATAAATATCACTTTTGCCAACTCTTACTTTACCAATTCAACCGATACAAACTATTTATATTAGTATTCATTTAAATCGACAAAGTGCAAACCAACTTTTTTCCTAATAACTTTTGAAAATCAATTATAATTTCATCCGTGTACGACACGGGGTTAAAAACCAGTTTAAAAGTAAAACTGTTTAACTTAACCAGTGAATTACTTGACATAACCATTTTTTATATAAAATTTCCCAAACTACCTCTTTCAATTTCGACCCAACTCTATCCTACCTTTCTCTCTCCTATCCCCCACCAGCCACCACCGACCTCCCCTATCCCTATCCCTACCCCTTCCCAAGCCCCCACCCCTCAAAGTTAGTTTTCAATACTCACATGTTAGCAGCGCATTTACCACTCACGAACAGTGGCTTCCACCATCAATATCGACCGATTCTCTATCCTCTGTGTCCTTATCTCCACCGTATGGGGCCACTCGCTCACCGGCGGCGGTGCACGGGCCTCAATTGGGCTGTCGCCACTGTCAGCTCCACCGCTGGCATCCCACTCACCCCCCTCCCCATCTCTGGATGTTAAAATCAAACCATTGAGAGGAGAGAGAATTGGGTTTGTGTCAAGAGCAAAAATGAAACAAACAAAACCAACAAAGTAGAGTATTTCCAATGGAAGACGACCAGATAATTAGTCTTCTCCTTCCTTGAGTCACTTCCGGCTGTATTGTGTTGTGAGAGGTTAGTGCTTTGTCTCTTGATTTACTTTGGCACTTTATTTACTTGTTTCTTCTTTCGATTCCTTCCAATGGTGTTGCTTGTTATTGCCTGCTTCAATTTGGTGTTTTACTCCCAAAAGTTTTGAGAACAATGAAAGAAAGTAAGTGATGTTGTGAGGGATGGAACTCAAGGGTGTTTATGTGGGTAGCTATTATTCTACTTGGCAGTGAAGAACTGGGAAGTTTGAACACAATTTCTGAATTTTCTGTTGTTTTATTTGTAGGTAAAAGCTCAAAAGTTAAAGCCATTTTCCTCCCTCAAGTAAAACGCTGCCAGTGTTACAACAGGTTCATCAGTTTCTCTCTGTACTAATACTAACATCTTCTTTTCTGTTTTGGGCATTCATTATGTTAAGAAGACCAAAGCTAATAGCTGTTGTGACCCCAAAACTTCAATCTCTCCCTAGAAACTCCTCTTTCCTATTTTGGTCACCTGGGTTTGATGCCAATTACTTTTCCACTGATAATTCTAAAGAAGTTTTAAACGCAAATGGGCGTTTCGATGAGACTGAGTGGGAAAAGTTACTTAAACCCTTTGACCTTGAGGATCTTCAGAAATCATTGAATTTCCTTACACCCTATAGACTGTGTAAGTTGCTTGAGCTACCAATCGATGTGCCCACCTCGATGCAGATATTCGAATGGGCCGGTACCCAGAGAGGGTATTCTCATTCTTTTGATGTATATTACACTTTGATCAATAAACTTGGCAATGCTTCAGAGTTTAAGGAGATAGATAGGCTATTGTTGCAAATGAAAGATGAAAGGATCGTTGTTCAGGAGTCTGTTTTCATGTTAATTATGAGGTGCTATGGAAAGGCTGGCCTGCCTGGCCAAGCAACTAGGATGTTGTTCGATATGAGGAATGTTTATGGCTTGGAGCCAACTTTCAAATCTTACAATGTTGTATTGGAAATTTTGGTGGCTGGAAACTGTTATAAGGTTGCCCCAAACGTGTTATATGATATGTTGAATAAGGGTCTTTCTCCGACTGTGTATACATTTGGTGTTGTGATAAAAGCACTTTGTAAGGTTAATGAGATGGATACTGCATGGTCGCTTCTTAGAGACATGACCAAGTACGGGTGTGTTCCAAATTCAATTATTTATCAGACTCTGATTCATGCATTGTCTAGTGTTAATAGAGTAAATGACGCATTGACCCTCTTGGAAGAGATGATGTTGATGGGATGCGTCCCTGATGTTGAAACGTTTAATGATGTCATTCGTGGTCTCTGTAAGCTTAACCGGATTCATGAGGCAGCCAAGTTGGTCGATCGGATGCTTACTCGAGGTTTCACCCCGAATGCCACGACCTATGGGTTTTTGATGCATGAGCTGTGTAGAGCAGGGCAAGTCATGGAAGCAAGGGCCTTGTTGAACAAAGTTCCTGAACCCAATGTTGTACTGTTTAATACCTTGATAAATGGGTATGTTATCACCGGAATGCTTGAGGAAGCCAAGGCTTTCATTCAAGATAGCATGATAGGTACGGGCTGTGAACCAGATGTATACACATATACCATACTAATCCGTGGTTTGTGCAAGAAGGGCTTTCTGGGTTCTGCCTGTGAGTTGGTGGAAGAGATGGAAAACAAAGGTTGTAAGCCTAATGTGACTACTTACACAATATTAATTGACGGTTTTTGTAAGAATGGTAAACTCGAAAAAGCCTGTTCTTTCCTGGATCAGATGTCAGCAAAGGGGCTCAGCTTGAATACAGCAGGGTATAATTGCTTTATATGTGCATTTTGCAAGGATGGGAATATCCAAGAGGCAATGAGAACATACGCTGAAATGTCAATCAAAGGATGTAAGCCTGATATATATACATTCAATTCTCTGATATATGGGCTATGCAAGGTTGATAAAATGGAAGAGGCCTTAGGGTTATATAGGGATATGTTGTTGGAAGGAGTGATTGCTGACACGGTTACATACAATACATTAATTCATGCTTATTTGAACAGAGGTGCAATAGAGGAAGCATTTAAGCTTGTTAATGATATGTTATTCAGAGGGTTACTTCTTGATGAAATAACCTACAATGATCTCATAAAGGCACTTTGTGAGCTTAGAGCTGTGGACAAAGCAGTACAGTTATTTGAAGAAATGATTGAGAAAGGGCTTACTCCGAGGACTATTACATGTAATATATTGATTAATGGCTTCTGCCAAACAGGGAAAGTCTACTATGCACTTGAGTTTTTGAGAGATATGACTTATAGAGGTCTATCACCAGACACAGTCACTTATAATATCCTGATAAACGGCTTATGTAGGATGGAACACATCCAAGAGGCTGTTAACGTCTTTGAGCGGTTAGAAGGTGAAGGAATTTATCCTGATGCTATCACTTACAACACCTTGATTAATTGGCATTGTAAGCTTGGCATGTATGATAAGGCCTTGGTGCTTTTGTATCGATGTCTAACCAATGGCTTTGTTCCCAACTCTGCTACGTGGCATTTGATGGTTAAAAATTTTGTTAGAAGGAAGAAATAAATGCAGTTGCACTCTTCTCTTGATCTGAGCTGTAATATTAGCCTTCAAGGAAGCTTCAAGTCTACCAGACATCTGGGAATTCCTATCCGTTGCATGATGACAGCAACATAGCCATGAGTTATGAAGTTCCTGTATGTCAAGAAGTATCCCCACAAGGTAATAAATCAAAACCTCTAATCAAATGGGAATCAATTTTATTTGTTAGCCCCCTCCCACCCTAACAAATACATTTTTCTTTCATATTGCTTTGCCGTGATGTGCAACCTACTCTATTTTTTAAGCATCCAATGGATGATTATATAAAATAAAGTCAAATGTCAAGGCTTGTATAACTGCTTCTTAACGTTTATACCATGTTAATGACTGCGTCCTTTTCCCTTGAAGAATTCCAGAAGAAGCAGAAGATAAGGAAAATGGAAGAGGAGAACGATAAAGCAACAAATTTGAATATATGCTGATCTCATAACCCAGGAAGCATAAGCTTTGCTGATCACAGGAGATAACGCCAACTCCCCCATTTTTAGCTATTTTCTTCGGTGAGTCCTTACCTTCAATTTCTCTATCTCTCTCTTTCTTGCTTCTTTCTCCTATTTCGTTGGGTATATGATGGATTTGGTGTGATTATAGATCAAAGATCCTTTAGTGTACATTTTGCTTTCTTAGTGTCAGTCCCCCTTTTCTTCTATATTAATGTTTTCATCATTTCTATTATCGGATATTTTGTAATTTCTGGTGCAGTAATCGTTATGGTAATTTGAGAGGATTGGTTGGAGTTTTACTTTCCCTTCTTTTCCTTGAATTGGGTGGAACTTTCTTCATGTTCGTTAAGTTTCAAGCAAGTAGTATTCGTGATTTGACCCATTGAAATATAACCCTGATGACAGTAAGTCGAATTTCTGTGTGTGGAAATAAATATAGGGTTGTTTACATAGTCCCTGATTGCATTGGTGATTTTGAGGAAATTTGTTTTGTGGGTTATTTTTTCAGGCTTTATTAAACATTGTATGTTGCAGACTAAGCCTGTGTTAGATATTGGAGTGTGGCTTCGTTCTGGGATTATTATTCTGTGGTTGTACTGACGGAAAAAGCGAACAGTTAGAATCCATAGGATTGGACCCAATTGGGTAGCTCGAGAGTTTGGTGCTTGTCAGTCTGGGGTTTATGTCAAGAGGATGATCAGAAACTAGCGGTTTGAGATGGCACATGCTTGGTGCATTATGAAGATAGAGATAGGTTCAACTTTGAGGCACTATGAGCTGTACGTTGAAACATGATGAAAGGGGTTTAGGTTGTTGGATGCTCTAGGATTATTTTTGCTTTCAATCATGATACTCTTTGGTAACCTTCTGCATGGTGTTGGATTTCAACTATGGCTTTAGAGCATCCAGTTGAGAACATTTTCTGCTGACACTCTTGGTGGTGTCTTTTTTCTTTATTATTATCTGTTGTGCTAGGCATTTAGTCGTTAGTATCTATGCCACTGTATTGGGGTCTCCCCTCCACTCTCTTCCCAAAAAAGAACCCCACATTTGATTGGCTTCCAGTTTTCTGGGAGCATAAGTTGTGTGCTAGCGTCTATATGACTGGACCTAATTGGGTAGTTTGACTAGTTGGTCGATGGGGCAATTGCCTTTTATGATTTTATCACTGGTTAGCATAATGAGCTGTTAGCCTGCCGGCATGTTACGTTGATACATACTTACATACATGAGAAGTTATCTGAGGATAGGAAACAATTCATGAGATACATAATGCTCACTGCATTCAGCAGATCTAGATGTTTTGTCAACACGTGACAGTATGATCACTACCGATCATTTGTCTAGAATTGTTTGATTGAGCTTATTGTTTTTGTACTTGGGAGAATTCTAAAGGCTGTAATCACTAGTTTATTCAACATTTACTACCTGGTGCGGGATAGGGGTTGTCGCAAGCTTGGGCATTCACACTGTTGGTATTAAGATACTATAAGGGCTACACATGACTTTTGATGGCTTTGTTTTGAACTTATTTGTCATCTTGACAGTTTCTATACTTCTTTCGGCTGTTGTTTTTCTGTGTTTTATGAACAATGTTTCCCAGCTCCAAAAAGAAAAATGTACACATGGAAACTATTCTTGTTGCACTAATGTTTTGTGTTATGTTAATTAATTGGCAATTTGGCATAATTGATTTTCCCATCACTAAGCTTTTACCCTTCTCAAGTACTCTGGAGTGAGCTGTGCTTTTTTTTTTTCTTTTTTTTTTTTTTTGTATGATAGTCATTTGATTATTCTTAGTGATTCAGTTGCTCCTAGACCATAATCTGATTGTTATATCTAGATCTTTCCTTGTGTCTAGCTCCCCAATCATTCTGGCAGTAAGATTGGTGGGAAATATGTAAATATAATGAAACTTTGGAGCATCTGAAATTACTTGTTTATGTTTGCTAAATTATAGGCAAGGAAAATAACGTGAATTAGTGTATACATGTTTACAGTGCATAGCTTCTGTCAAATTTGTTGTCCAGTCATAATTTGTAGCAGATTGTTGAGACAGGAGGTTTTACTAATTGTTGTCCAGTCTTTAAAATTTAGATGTACTTAGCATGTGTAAGAGTTAGCATAGTTGGTATAAAGTTATCATTAAAAGTCAGGTCATGAGTTCGAATCTTTACAATTCGACTGTTTTATCTTGATTGAGATTGAGATGGCAAAATGGTCTTAAATAGAGTGATTATTATGTGATGCTTTTGTGGTTGGGATTAGAGATGGGATTTTAGCTGGTTCTCTTTGGGTATAATTAGTCTTTTTTAGATAAGACATAAAGATATACCAGTCTATGCGATAGAAGAAAAGTAAAACATAAAAGAGAAGCAGCTTGAGTGAGTTGAAAAAAGGATTTGAGAAGAGGGGGGAAGAGCTTGAAAGAATGAAGTACAGATGTTATGTCTCGCCGAAGAAGACATTGTGTTTTCCTTCTGCTATCCTCTCTCTCTCTCTCTTTCTGTCTCTCTCCCTCCCTCTCTCTCTCTCCCTCTCCGGCTCTCCCTCTCTCTCTCTCCCTCTCCCTCTCCCTTCCCCTCTTCCTCTCCCTCTCTCTCTTCCTCCCCTTCTCCCTGGCAACTATGATATCATCTCAGCCACCACTCTGTCTGTCTTTGATGGCCAATACTTGCGGCAACAACTCTTTTTCCCTTGCTTTCTCTCTCGTTTCAAATGATTCTCGGTTGCTGTTGACTGGCTACCCCTGCCAGCAAGCTCACCGTTTAAAATTCATCTCGTCTGACTGACCAGAAACCCTAAAGCCTTTATCTCCATCAATTGGTTCTTCAAATTTTTAAACCTATGGTTTTCTATGCAACACCGAGATCCTAAATCGGTATGGCATTACTGTTTGTGGAATAAGACGGGGTGTCCAAGAATCGGATACCTCCATCGTGTGTTGACCCGCATCCAGGTCTTATCCTGTCTCAGTTTGTGTAGGCACGCAATACAGCCCTCTTTTCCCGAGTGTGTTCATTTCCTAGCTGTTTGCTAGGTTATTTGGCTATTGATCTTGTTCACTGGTTAGCTGTTATGTCATTTGCTTGTCAGACTGGAATGTATGTAAAGATTTAGACATAACCGCGACATTGTTTGCACTATAGTTATGTGAGCATGAGCTGTGTGCCAGTAGTATATATTACTGGACCCTGTTTGTCTGATTGGGAGATGGGTCATTTCTGCATTTGGTTCGTGTCAGTTGTTAGTTGGCAGCCTGAGCCTGCTAGACTGTTAGGTTGAAATATAGTTACATACATGTGTTTCAGGATTGGGTCACCTCATTAATCGGATTTCCCTGCCGCATTCAGAAGATAAGTGTTTTGTTATGGCTAAAGATGTCTATTATCCCTTACTAATGTTGTGTGTAGAATTCTTTTAGGATATTGGGCTGATGCTTCTCCGTACTTCTCAGAGAATTTAAGAGGCTGTGATCACTTCTTGTTTCATTCATTTACTACCATAGGTTTTGTTGTGGCTAAAGGTGTCTATTATCTCTTACCAATGTACGTTGTCTGTAGAACTCTTTAAGGAGATTGGGCCGATGATTCTCAGTACTTCTCAGAGGATTTTAGAGGCTGTTATCACTTCTTCATTCATTCAATGATTTTTTGTTGACCACTATATATAAGGGTAGTTGGCAACTAGATACCTTTTAAAAAAAATTTGTTCAACACTACCTTATAAGACATTTTTTTTGCCATCGAGCTACCTTTGGCCGGATTCCGTTGGATTTTTAAATTTTTGGACCATTTTGCCCTCACATGAGACATGCATAGTCACTTAAGCTGCTGTTTTTTTTTTTCCTTTTTGATTTTTCCCCCTCCTCAACTCAAATTACACAAAAATGAAGATCAAATTCCCAAAAGAATAAAAAAAAAAACTACATCAGGTTAAGTGACCATGTGCATCCCATATGAGGGCAAAATGGTCCAAAAAATTAAAAATCCACCGGAATCTGCCCAAAGGTATCTCAATACCAAAAAAAATGGTCTTTTAAGGTAGTGTTGAACAAAAAAAGTTTTAAAAGGTATCTAGTTTCCAACTACCCTATATATAAGCTAGTGGTCAACAAAAAATCCTTCATTCAATTACTAAGGTTGGTTAGGTGAGGGGCTGATAATTCCGAATTAGTCATAGCTGGGGATTCATATTGGCACAAGGACTCTATAGTGACTACACATGACTTTTGTGGGCTTATATCTTGAAATTATTTGTCATCATGATACAATCTCTGACTTCTTTTAAATTTTGTTTCCATATATAGCTTATGAATAATTCCCAAACCCCCAGACAAGTACACGTGAAACTACTTATCTTGCACTATAGGTTTGCATTAATCAATTATCCTTGGATTTCTCCTGTTTGCTAAACTGTCAGCCTTCTCAATTACTTGGAAATGAGCTGTGTACTAGTTTTATACGATAGTAGTTCATTATTCTTAGGGCTCATTTACTTGGAAGGAGTTGTGATTGCATTATGAATTATGTAAATGGTAGTGGTGGAAAAGAAAGAAGGGAGATGAGTGAACTGTAAAGCAAGGTAACTAACTTGGATTAGTGTCTACAGTTTTTGATGTTTATAGCTTGTGTCACTTCCCTTTAGTTCTGTCATAGTTTGTGGGAGATTGTTGCCTTGTTGATAACGGAGGTTTCACTCTGAAAACCAATGTAGCAAAACCAAGGCAAATGCAACTAACTCCACTTGGGTATCAGAGTCAACCATTCACTAGATTAACCTAGCAAGTAGAAAAGACTAAAAATAAAAACTAATATCCTAGACATGCTCCCTGTAAATTCTACTGGGTCAACATTCGATCCTTTCTTCCTTCGGGGTGGGATGTTGAAGCTTCTTGATTCATGGTAGTGACAATATCAGTGTACATGTGTAGCTGCTAGATTTTGTGAATGATAATGCAAGTGTTTGTCTGGGAATTAGGTTTGAATCCAGGATTTAAGATTATTTATACATGAATAACTAAAGATAATTGTGGATTTGGGATTGTTCCAAATCTATGGCCTTTCATGAATCATGAAGACTTCAAATGACACTTTGCCACTTTGTCATTTGAAATTCCTGTCTCTCTTTCTTTTCCTCCCTTGGCAACTAAATTCTCAAGCATTATCATGCTATATATAAAGGCCAAAAACTTAAATGAAAGTCGGAATTTGAAATCCGTTTCCCATACACAAGATTAGCAAATTTAAAACTTGCATTTAACTTGTATCCTGCTTTTCTGATCTGGATGGTTCATCTTCTTGAGTATTTCAGGGTGTTCTTTTCTTGCTATATCATGGCTGAAGCCATACATCTCAGTAGAAATTTAATCTATCAACTCGTAGACGACGATGACAAATCCAAGAAGAAAACAAAGCCAAAGCTAGCTAGGGAGTCTCAGCAGTCACAGAAGAAGCTACAGCAGAAGCAAATTCCTAAAGCGTATGAAAATACAGAAGGGCAAATCATCAGGTGGATGGCCGCTCCAAAGTCCAAACCCCCTTCTTTGTACTCACACTGGCTCCATCCTCAAACCCAGAGCTGAAAGCTATTTGATCTGTTTAGAAAGAGAGTGAAAGTGTATTGGAGAAACTGCAAACACATGAGGAGAACACGTTGACACAACGAGCAAAGGAACTCCACGAGAAAGAGTTTAAGCTCCGTCAGCAGAAAACCATTTTCTGTCAGCATGAGAAATACGCCTGTTTAGCATGTGAAGGATCCACTCAGATGCTCTACTGTGGTCGGTAGTAGGTATTTATCACGGTTGTGTCCACAGAGCTAGAAAGCAAGCGAAAGTGCCTGGCTAGTTGATCTTTAGTTCCAGAGCGACATCTCTCAATGGAAGTTTGACAAACTTGTTAACCCTAAGTCGAAGTGAGATTGTTTTGTGTGTTGCAAATAAACGGAATGGAAATGTTATCCAGGTATGCATGTTCTTTGTACTTAAAAGTTGACATTTAGTATGTAATTTTCTGACAATACGACATTGCTCTATGGATTGTAAATACTGAGCAACACCTGGCTCAACTTCCCCTCAATAGGGTCAGTCATCGAACCACCGTTGGCTAAACGTTGAGGACTTGGAAGGAGTTTTTTGGATATGATTCATTTTTAAAGGCACTTGAAATTCCTTTTTGCAATTTACTGCTCAACCTTATGTTACATGTAAAGTTTTCTGAACAGCTCATAGATCACAGAAAAGAATATGGAATAATTCTCGGTTCTGCACAGATAGTGTTCCTTTAATAGTTAGCTGGGAAGTACGAATTCACCAATTAAGGCATATAAACCAGGCAGCAACCCTTTGTTTGTGACTACCACCCGAGCTCACACTCCCACCAGGTCACCGCATACATAAAGGGAAAAGTACACCCAACTACAGTCGCTCCCAATTAAAACTACACGCACAGACAAACACATAAATAATAGTATGCACCAAAACTCGTCATAATAGGAACTTGAATCATGACACAAAAAGGATCAATAACGCTATCCTCATTGTACCTCTGTTTTGCATGTGTAACACATCTAAGATCAATGTTCCTCCAAGATCCCTCGACTTTTCTGCTTGGTTGCAGTTGTGCCTTTCACTGTAAAAACAGGATAAGCAGAGTTGCTTCCAATTTCGTGATTCACAAATTTTCTGCGTCATGGAAAATCATACTCTCCACTGTCACTGTCTCTACAGATCCTAGAGCCACACTAGCATCTCCTCGATTCTCTGAACTCCCTGTTTCGCTGAAGGGTCTGCAACCATATTAGAAACTTGATCCCTGTATTCTATTATTAGATGTGGAACATACCTTTTCAACATCTACACTGTTTAACACAAGCAATTTCCCAAGGCCCCTCCAGTGTCAGCATTACACCACTGACAACATTTCTTAAATCAGATTCTATGATGATCTGAAAGTGCAATACCCACTCTTTACCAAGTGTAAGCTCCAAAGCTTTAAGGATAACATGAATCTCTGTTGTATCAATCTCCAACTGGGATGCAAACAATACACCTGAAGTTTTCCTCCCAGTCCCCTAAAAACACCCCCAATAGCTGTTTTTCTTTTCAATTGCTTAGTATGACGCCTACCATTACCAGTGGCGCCATCCTTTCGCCATGTCTACGCAGTTGTCTAGGCTCAATCCTTTTTGCCTATCTTCCCACTTCAAACATTCCGGATTGCGAACGATCTCCTGTGGAACTACAAGGAAAGGAACTATTCCTTCCTAGAATCCACCAACCGGAACGCATTATAATCATCTCATTTATTTTTGAATCATCAGTAATTGTTAGGATATGTCTCGAATTCGAGTTTCGGGAAATTGATCTCAAAGGTAGTCAAGGGCTAAGTGATG
>BSSO01006303.1:0-12091 GCA_030267885.1 Mesembryanthemum crystallinum
GGAGGGGCCTTTGTAAATTTAAAGAGGCAACCATAGTGGTCACGGGATGACTGCGACCAAGAGTATGAGCACAAAAACACTAGTGATTGTGACTTACTGAGTAACCCAGAGTTCGCGCCTCATGAAGCGGGAACTTTTGCGCAAAAAGGTATTTCACGTCCTAGAGGGGACCACAATTTTTCCAAAAAATGAAAATAAAAATAGTTTGTGCTTGAAATCAATGTAGAGAGGATGAGCCATGCATTTGAGTGTTTGAAGCTATGGGAATCAAATGGAACAAAAAAAATCAGTCGGACTAAAGTACCTCATATTTAGAAGTCAATAAGCTAATTTTAAGTATCTAGGTTGCTTGTAAGTTAGTTAAACCGAATTGAGCTGTGACTGTTTTTGAATTTATATCTACATTTAAGTTTGGAAGATATGATTTAAGGATGCTATGTTGATGATTCCATTCACTTGGGATATGCTAGAGCACAAGAGTTCTTTGTAATACACAACCACAAATAATATATTTGATAAGAATATGTGACTGATTTTGGTTGGAAAGAAACTGGTTCATTATGTTGTTGGATTGTCCTTATTGTCTTGGTTGGTTCTTTAAGACATCGATGGTGGTTAATCAGTCATTTTATTGTGCCTCATAAATTAACTAAGTCAAATAATTCTAACGGAGAGTCAACCATTAGGGTACGGAAAACGTTAAAGTCAAAGTTAAGGGGTACCATTAGCATTATTGGAAAAGCGTGGGCACCACTGGCATTAGGCCAAAGTTCAGGGGTACCACAAGAAATTTCCGATTTTTTTATTTATTTTGTTTTTTGTTTTTTAGGAGGCTTGGGGTTCAGGATGGGAACCCTTCCTAGAAGTGGCCCTTTATCCTTCCCCTCCCTTAGTGTCTTGTGCTTTTGGTAATTAAATTTGTATGATTTTACCAAAAAAAACAAAAAAAAAAAAACCATGCACATATTGTGTTGCTTGTCATAGTGGTAGCGGTTCGGCATATTTTTTTTTGGAAAAACTAAAACCAATATTCTAAACTTTGGCTGAACAGACAAAAATACTCCAAACTTTTGAAACTAATGCCAATATTCCCAACTTTTACCACGCCAAACAAAAATGCACCATTCACCAAATTTCACCGGAAAAACTTTTCCTTACTGAAATTGCATTTTAATTCATTAAGTTTTATTTTTCTTTTCAAAAACATTCACTAAATCTAACAACTGACATGCTGAGCAAGTCTTTAGAGTGATGAGTATGTAGATATTGGTGAAGAAGACTCAAAGAAAACACAAGAGCGGTCATAAATCTCAAAAATTTTCCGTAAGAAAAATCAATATCAATGAATTAAAATCCATTTTTTTTGGCAAGAAAATAGTTTTTTCGGTGATATTTAGTGAAATCCGGTGAAGTGTTCTATTTTACTACTCCATCCGTTCTTGAATGAAGGTTACGCTTGCATTTTTGAGCTGTTTTTGAATCAAGACTACACTTCCTATTTTTGGACAATAAAATCCCCAAACTTGACAAAAATATCCACTTGCATCCTTCATGTATAAAGTGTCACAATCATCGTTTTTAGTGGTATTTGGGTAACTTTATCTCCCTCCAATTTTCTCAAATGAATAGTGCATGTAACCTTCATTTGAGAACGGATGGAGTATTTTTGTTTGACTTGATAAAAGTTGGGAGTCTTTTTGTTTGTTTGGCCAAAGTTGGGAGTATTGGCGTTAATTTTTTCTATCTGTTTTGATATATCCGTAGATGTATACCATGTCACCTGGGTTCTATTCTAAGTGTAGGGAATTTTAGAACTCTTTTTACTTTCTTTTTTAATAAGTGTGTTTCATGACTTTGGGCCTTCATTTTTTTTTTTAGGTTCACCTTGACAGTAAAGTTACAAAGTTGCTTAAGAATCGTGATTTATCTCCTTGACTAGCTTTCTCCAGTAGATTTAGTGCTCGACCATGAATTTCTTGTTTCATCCTGTGACCTGTTGCACCAAGTGAAGGCATCATCAGATTGACTCTTGCTTCATTTCTAACTTTTCAAACATGGTATGTGGCAGCAGCAATAAACACATGTGAGCTATCCCCCTCTTGAATTTATTGCCTCTGTATCTCTTTTCAATCCATCTCCCCAACAGATATAGGTTGCTAACTGCAAAGTTGATCTTCAGCCACTTCTTGATGATCTTCAGGCACTTAAATCTGAAAGGGAATTCAAAGAATAAATGAGAGTGACTTTCTTCCTTGGTTCCACACATTACACAAGTGTCATCCGAGTTAACTCCTATCTTGTAAAGCTTTTCCTTCACTTGCAGCTTCCGGTGCATTGAGAGCCAATAAATGAAGGAGTGCTTTGGTATATTCTGTTTATTCTACACCAATCTACACCATAAAGTTGCTTCTATAGGGTGTTCCAGCCAAATATACCCTGATCTAACAGAGTAGATACCAGTTGGGCTAGCTAGCCATTTGTTGCCATGATAGCCTGCTGCAAACAAATCTTTAATCTTACAAATGCTTCTCCAATACCAGCTAGCTCCTAGAGTGGGTTTATAGCCCCACCATTCAGCATTTTTTATATAAATGGAATGAACCCATTTAACCCACAAGATTTCCTCTTTAGCTGCTATGTTCCAAACATACTTTGCCATAGCTGCTTTATTCCAGAGCATAGTATTTGTAATAGCAAGACCACCATTCTTCTTAGGATTACACATTGTGTCCCATGAAACCAAAGGAACTCTCTTAGCATCTGGGTTGCTTTCCCATATGAAGCTTCTACATATGCTGGTGATTCATTTTAGCACAGAAATAGGGAGAATAATAATAGAGGCCCAATACACATGTACACTCATCAATACTGAGTTCACCAATTGCACCCTTCTTGCATATGATAGGTGCCTTGTTCCCCATACACGAATTCTAACCACCACTTTATCAACCAAACATTAACAATCAGAGCTAGACAGTTTAGTAGAGGAGAAAAGTATTCCGAGATATTTGAACGGCAGAGACCCTTGACTGAATCCAGACATTTCTTCAACCATATTAGTTACTTCAGGGGCTACATTACAGTACTATATTTCAGATTTTCCTGGACTAGCCTCAAGGACAGATGACTTAGAAAAAGTTGCTAGTCCTCTATGGAGCAGAGTGATGGATTTAATGTTCCCTTTACAAAATACTAGGAGATCATCCGCAAAACACAAATGGTAAGCCTTCTTCAAGTCAACCTTGATGAGGCAAGCAGAGGGGGCTCCTTTTCTACTGTAGTGCTTCACAAGATCTTGACACACCATTATATTTTGTGCAATGTATCTACCCTGAACAAAGACTGATTGGTTAGCTGAATGATGTCTGGTAGAATCATTTTCATTCTATCACATAACATTTTTGAAATGCACTTGTATAGTACAAAACAACAGGTAGTTGGCCTAAGCTGAGTGACTGACTTTGGTTCTTCCACCTTAGGAATCAATGTAATTGAGGTAGCATTGATTTGACCACATAGTTTCCCTGTGCCGAAGAAGTTAAGGATGGCTATTGTCACTTGATCTTCCACAATTCCCCAAGCATCTTTGAAGAACTGGCTACTGTACCCATCTGGCCCTGGAGCTCTATTCCCATCAATGCTGAACAATGCTTTCTTCACCTTACTAGCTGTGAAAGGTTTGCAGAGGTCTCTTTGTTGTTCATAATTCAGAATCTTCCCTTGCTGCACAATTGCTTTGTTGATGCCACCTGTTTTCTTTTCAATGCCAAGCAAATCTTTGTAGAAGGTTTCAAAATCTGTAATTACTCCTACATGAGTGTCCTACATCACACCATTTATGTCTTCAGTAGCATAGACATTATTCTGTCTTTAATAACAATACTATTTGGTGTAGAAAGGCTAAGTAGAGCTTGTGTTGTTGCTGATAGACTGAAGATTTGTGTTTCTCCTCACTAGCTAACATAGTATTAACTGGGTCTCTCCGTAGCTCAGCTTGACAGTGATGGAGGTCATCAAGAGCCTTAGCAACTTTGGTTTCTAGTTAACCAAATTGTGATCTGTTTAACTCCTTTAGCTTGCTCTTCAGTTTCTTCAACTTAATCACCACTTTAAACATTGGAACCCCATTGATATCTTCTTTCCAGCATTCTTCCACAATTGATTTGAAGCTAGCAGCAGAACTTCAAATATTGTAGTATCTAAAGGGTCTATACCCTGAAGTATGGTCAGCAATGATCTGGATGACACCAGGACGATGATCAAAGTTACCTTCTAGGAGATCGTTGACCTCCGCAATAGGAAATATATCAGCCCATAGCTCATTTATCATACATCTATCTATTTTGGAATAGACTCTGTCCACCCTTGTTTGTTAGTCCAAGTAAAACATGCCCCTCTTCTTTTCATATCAGTAAAACATGCCCCTCTTCTTTTCATATCCTGCAGGTCACAATTGTAGATGCAGTTTCTAAAGGTAGCTACATCATTAATAGTGATTGGAGCCCCAATTCTTTCATCAAAATTCACGACACGGTTGAAGTCTCCATAAACAAGCCATGGAGAGTTAATTGCTCAACCCAGTTGCTCAATATCATGCCATAATTGCTCCCTTTCATTCTCTCTATTGAAATCATATACCATAGTACACACAAATTGTTGTTGAGTGCGTTTGTGCTTCACATGGCAGTGAATAAGTTGTTCTATCTTCAAGAGAACTTGTACATTATAGATGTCAGATAGCCATATGATCTAGATTCTACCTTTTGGATTGTTATTAGTGTTATTAAATAAATTCCAATCCCTACAAGCTCTCCCCTTTACCAAGGCACTGTTATTCAGTTTCACTTTAGTCTCCAACAAAGCATAGAGACCTATTTTTTGTTGTTGTTTTAGAAACCATTTAACCTCCTCATATTTTGAGGGTTTATTCAGCCCACACACATTCCAGTAACCCACCCTATCCATGAGGGATATGTGGATCTATTGGTCCCTTTTGCCCTATTCTTGGATCCATAGGAATAGAGTTATCTTCCACCATTTGTTCTTCATTCTCCTATAAGACTTCAAAAGTGTTACTTTGCTCACCCTGTGTTCTCATTATTCCCTTCCCCTTCTAAGAAGATGTAGTGGCTACTGGTGGCCCTTTCTTCTCAGTTGAGGATGTTGTGCTTGTAGTAGTTGGCTTCTGTGCATCTAGGACTGTTGCAGCTCCTTTACTATGAGTATTCTTGTTCCTCACCATTTGAAACCCATTCTTATCTACCTGGGGGCATTCTTCTTGGGCTTAGGTACGCATTTCTTGCACTAGGTTTGTTTCTGCATTCAATCTCAGGGTGACCAAAGCCCTGACAACTTGTACAATTTACAAGCTTCCACTCATACTTGACAACCTGACTTATCAATATCCCACATTTATTCTCAAACGTGATAGTATCAGGGAATTCTTGATTTAGCTTTATCTCAACTAGTACTCTTGCGTAGCTCAACATTTCCTTGTTAGTTGTTGCAGCATCACATCTAACAAAGGGTCCCCTACCAAGCTAGCAATCTTCATCAAATTCCTACCCAAGTACCTTAGGTCAAGTCATGTTAACTGAATCCATAGAGGGACAATTTTCATCTCCTCCTTCCTCACATCCAAGCCTCATCTCCAAGCTTTGACAAGCAAAGGATTTTTATCAAATGTCATAAAGCCATCCTCTAGCACGTTTGACTTACTCTCCACAGAATGAAATCTCACCAAGAATACTTCCCTGGTCATAGAAGAGATCCTATCTATGCCATGTTTACCCCAAAGTCGCTTCAAGAAACCCTCCATAACAGGGAAAGGAGGGTTAGCCCCAGCACATAACAAACCACAACAGAGTTCCAGAAAGCAATTTCATCCTTAACATTGTCAACATTAATTTTCACAGTTTTAGCAATTTTAGCACTATTTGAACTAGATTGCCTATGAGGAGCAGATTGAATGTGAGCAGTGAGATTCTTACTCGATGATCGGCCATTAGCAGTCCTGTGTGCTGCCCCAGCTTCTTCCCTCTCAATTTCATTAGCCCAGAGCTCCAGATTTCCTACTGTAGGTGAAGACTTAAGCACCGACATTCGCATAAACTCATATTGAGCTTCTTCTCTTGATATTACCACCTCTTCGTCACTATCCTTCGATCCTATTTCAAAATCAATTGGAGCGACTCCTTGTAGTTCTAACACTAATTGCACCCTTCTCGCAACTTCTATAACAGGAACCCTAACCTGTTCATTTCCATTTCTGCTTCAATTTTTGTTGCTGGGTGTTCGTATGAGTACTCAATTTTTGCTGTTTAGAACCATTTTTCGATTGTTGTTGCTTCTTCGCTGTTTATGCCTACTTCCCCGTTGCCATGGCCCCCGGCTCACATTAGGCTAACATGCGCCGAGAGAGAAATTAGGCCTTTTCCTTATCCATGGGAGAAATCAGGCTTTTTCCCCTCCAGAACTGTTGGTGACTAAAATAAGGTTATAATCTTGTCTTTTATTTGTGTGAGACTTTCTCCAGTACCAGCTTGTATCCACCGGAGGGGAATAATCCAAGAAGGAGGTCCCCTTACATAGATGGAGTGAAACCATCACACCCATAGAGTATCTTGTTTTGACGATACATTCTACACATGCTTGCTGACAGCTACTATGTTCCACACTTGGCTATTCTTGATACCCAAGCCACCAATTGTCTTTTGGTACATCCTTCCAAGCAACAATAGTTGAGAAGTGATTTTCACTCTTCCCCACATAAACTTACAACAGATTTGCATGACTATATGAAAAACACTTTGTAGTAAGATAAAAATCCATATCCTATACACTAGTAAGGAAAACCAGATGGAATTTATCATTAAGATTTTCCCCATGCAAGAGAGGTGTTTTGTAGCCTAACTTTGCATTCTCCTTGGTATTATGTATTCTAAAATTTGACATACAGTGGCGTTCTATTTTCTAGGTGAAATAGGGATAAGTATTTCATAGGATACTCACCCAATCTAAAACCTATAGCTTGAAGAATTTACTGCTGGATATGATCATCAATCTCACTAATATATAAACCGGGTTTGCCTTCATTTACCCCAAACTAGTGACTTCCTTGAATATGGATCTAATGACAATTATTCTAACACCAAGTCATACAAAAACGTTTGTGTATGTTTATTGAATATCAACACCCCAATGTTCAACAACTTGATGTGCGTGGTAACCCCAACAACATATTGCCCCTTCATTGATACACTTAACAATATAAGTACCAAGGCGATCTATTAGCCAAGCAGTTTGTTTCATCTCGGCGTTTGATTGGTACACTGAATTGACTCTTAATTCGAGGCAAATGGTAGGTGGAGTACTAAACCACTTCCGCAAAGCAACTAGAAGTGGAGCAAATCGATGATTTCATTAATTGGGGCGTGATCTAAGTCTTGAGTGCAAAGATCGAAAGTTAGCTGAAGCTTCTACCATGGAAACGTGCATCCAATGAATGTATTAAGACTTGGCTTATATCTGGCAAGAAATCAGGCCACAAACATTCTAAAAACTGGCAACTCGAGCATATGACATGAAGCTTACAAGACGATAAATGGTGATTTTGTAGCCACAAAGCTCAAAAATGCCAACGAGAGTGTCTATTATTCTCTAGACCAAGAAGATGCCTCATCCATCGACCGCAATATAGGTTGGGGTTAGTTCCTCATCATCTCCACTCTGGGTCAAAGCATAAACTCCGGGAAATTTTTTTTATTGCAAAGCATTAAATCTGAAACTGAAGTATAAAGATGTATGGATATCAGGTAATTCCACTAAAGATAATAAAGTGACAGCCTCAAAAAACCATAATTCAACAAGAAAGTACTGATTTCATATATAAATGGACAAAAAGAAATTGGCTATGAAATCCTAAAACCAGAAAAAAGGTATCAATAGGCAAAGACATTATTAGCACATCAATGTAAAGACATTATGAGGGATACTACCAAAAAGTAGGAGTTGTAAACCAATTTTTTCGAACCTGTAAATAAAAGGCAAGAAAATATGGAACAATGATTTTATTGATAATTTGTGGGTTACAACTTTTGGAAATCTCTTGATTCCAAATCTCAAGGGTATGGGGATGTGTTTAGATTCAAGGGCTTGAATGCTTGTTCTTGAATCCGGCAGAACGAGGGTCTTGTTGCGGTGACAGGGCCGACAATTGGCCTTGATCTGTCGCTGTCATAATTTGTGGTGGGGAAGTGACGGGGCTTTCTGGCTTGTTCCGCCGCTCTACTTTAACCTAGGGATTATCCCCCTATTTATAAGAGAAGAAGCAATTGTTGAAATAATCTAGATCTCCTCCAGAATCTTTTAAAAGATACCGATATCAATATAGATAATTATCATATATTTCTTTGATTTTTATCCCTAAGTTAGAGATAAATCAATATCTTTGACTGACACAAGTTTAGTGTCTACAAAATGCCCCATCGAGACTAGTTGTGAAGACTTCAAAGTCGGATGCAACTTGGTCTAGAAATTTGATGTCGTATGCCCCCTGAAAACTGGAGATGAAGAGCAAAAATCGTCCCACCGAGCATGCCAAATTGTAAACCAATTTTTTCGAACCTGTAAATAAAAGGCAAGAAAATATGGAACAATGATTTTATTGATAATTTGTGGGTTACAACTTTTGGAAATCTCTTGATTCCGAATTTCAAGGGGATGGGGATGTGTTTAGATTCAAGGGCTTGAATGCTTGTTCTTGAATCCGGCAGAACGAGGGTCTTGTTGAGGTGACAGGGCCAGCATTTGGCTTGATTTGTCGCTGTCATAATTTGTGGTGGAGAAGTGACGGGGCTTTTTGTCTTGTTCCGCCGCTCTACTTTAACCTAGGTATTATCCCCCTATTTATAAGAGAAGAAGCAATTGTTGAAATAATCTAGATCTCCTCCAGAATCTTTTAAAAGATACCGATATCAATAGAGATAATTATCATATCTTTCTTTGATTTTTATCCCTATGTTAGAGATAAATCAATATCTTTGACTGACACAATTTTAGTGTCTACAAAATGCCCCATCGAGACTAGTTGTGAAGACTTCAAAGTTGGATGCAACTTGGTCTCGAAATTTGATGTGGTATGCCCCCTGAAAACTGGAGATGAAGAGCAAAAATCGCCCCACCAACCATGCCAATTTGTAAACCAATTTTTTCGAACCTGTAAATAAATGGCAAGAAAATATGGAACAATAATTTTATTGATAATTTGTGGGTTACAACTTTTGGAAATCTCTTGATTCCAAATCTCAAGGGGATGGGGATGTATTTAGATTCAAGGGCTTGAAAGCTTGTTCTTGAATCCGGCAGAACGAGGGTCTTGTTGAGGTGACAGGGCCGACATTTGGCTTGATCTGTCGCACTTATAATTTGTAGTGGAGAAGTGACGGGGCTTTTTGGCTTGTTCCGCCGCTCTACTTTAACCTAAGGATTATCTCCCTATTTATAGGAGAAGAAGCAATTGTTCAAATAACCTAGATCTTCTCCAGAATCTTTTAAAATATATCGATATCAATAGAGATAATTATCATATCTTTCTTTGATTTTTATCCCTAAGTTAGAGATAAATCAATATCTTTGACTGACACAATTTTAGTGTAATTTCAAGTCTAAGTTAAGACAAGAAATAAGGAATAAATTAAATTTTGTACTTAATTGGAATGTATGGGTACAATTCTCTTTGTATGTGTTACAAAGAACAAATAAATAAATCCTCTGATTCTGTCTTTGAACTTTGTTTGTTCTTGAAAGAGTGTATTCGAAGACTTGAATCTCGATCAAGAGTGATGGAGGAAATGCCCTGGCAGGGTTTTTTGCTTTAGATTTCCGATGCCTTCAGTGAATGAGGGAGTTTTATATTTATAGGGAAATTCGGAACCGCCTGGCGGGCTTCCTCCCTTTGATGGGCCTTGTAGTCACAGACTGGGCCTACTTTAGTGACTTGGTAGTCTAATGTACGACTTGGTAGTCTTCTTTATAGGGCTTGACTCATTTAACTATTTACTTGGACTAACTGATTTGGGTCGGCCCAAGGGTTAAATATAAGCCTGTTTGCTTAATTCTGGCTTCTAGGCCACAATATTTTTAATAGGGAATATTAATTTATTTTAACCCAAAATAATTAATTTAATGAGGCATATTAATAAATTTTTAATGCCTACAAATTGCCCCCTTGAGACTAAGTCACATATATGGAGTGTTTTAGCATGACGAGGTCTCGACCTTGACTTGACTGCTGAAAAGTGTTAACCTCTTAACTTTATAAGTTAACATGGTAGTGGTTAACCACTTTGCTTGTCGAGGTCATCTTGTCTTGTTACCCTGTCGAACTTTTGACTTAGCGGGTACAATGTCAACCATATAGCCTTGACGTTTTGGTCGTGTCACCCTGTCGCGCTTTGACTTGGTTGGTCGACACAATTGTTACCCCAGTCGAATGTTGACATAACCGGTTTAACAATTGTAATAGTTATTCAACTTAATTTGGGCCTTAAGAATTTTAACCCAAAAAATTAAATCAAATAACAAAATTTCATTTTATGGAAACTTGCCATAATTGGACGCTTTACACAAATTAGGAAATACTCCTAATAGGTATCTAACTTGAATACCCAATAAAACCTCTTCGGGGATGTGCGTTATGCTTCAAAGAAAACTCCTCACTAAAGCTGCTCGCCGTCTACTCTCAATTCTACTGCCTGGGACTGACTCTGCTCGTCGTCTCCCTTGGAATAGGCTAGTACCCATCCTTTTTTTCTTTGTCTTCCAAACTACTATGATCATGATCTTTGTAGTTTTTTTTTTTTTTTTTTTTTTTTNTTGATTTTTTCTTTTTTTGACACCTTGTGCTGCTTTCCTTTCTTTTTAGTCTGCATCACCGTGATCGCTGACTTGTAACTAGTATTGATTTCAAGCATTGACTTTAAGTATTGATTTTTTCTTGTTGTCCCCTGCCTCTGCTTGTCGGCTCCTCTGTTTAAAATCATGAATTTTTTTTTGCTGTTTTTTTTTCTATCTACAAACTTGTGTTTGACTCTTTGATATTATGAAGCAATCAACTTATATTATGATCCCATAATTGTAAAGTAGTAACTTTACATCAATTCATATTATGACCCATAATTGCATAGGAATCAATTTTTAGGCCAACTTCCTCTAATTTGCTTCGCCGATAGTCGAAGTGTTTTAACTTGATCATATCTGTCACATACTTCACATGATCAACTATTTCATTATCTTGCTCTTTTAAGTGACTTTGAACTTGACTTTGATATGATATCACTCTTGTATAGTTATTGCGAGTCGGATAGTAGCTGTCCATGTTTTGCAAGTCCTTTATTGATCTGGAGACCTTTGAACTAGTACCAAATCGAGGTAACGTCCCCTACCCCATGTTTGTACTTGGTACTATTGTAGCAAGCTTTGGATACACATGTTCCTTTTTTTTAGTTTTTTTTTTTTTTTGTATGTGTGTGTCAAGTGTTTTGGAGCTTGCTGTGGGACCCGAGACCGCTCCCCCTCCCTTGGGGGGAAGGGAGGAAGGTGTCCCCGCATTACTGCATGCACATGGTGTTTTAGGTGTCGTAACCATTTTTATCATGTTTCGTTTAGTTTGTTTTGCAATGTGAAGAAGCCACCACCATGTTTTTAAAAACATGGAAACCGTGTAGGCATCGAACACGAGCATCTAGAAAGATACTATGATCGAGCCAAATGCGCCCTATTCCCGATGTAGGGCGTGACTTCATGTTGCCCAAAAGAGACTCGAGTTCGGGGATGTGAGATCTATTGAAATGGATCAAAAGTTTTGCCATTGCATTCACATGATGTTCAATATTTTAGCCCGATTTCTAGTTTATCTACCAAGAATTGTGTTTTAGCCAAGTGAACATGAGGTTCATTTCATGTATGATTTATTTGAGTCTAGAGACAAGTCAAGCCAATGAATCACATGATGAATATTATCTAAGAGTTAATCATGAAAATAAACATGTTATGCCAAAACAGAGATGAAAAATGATGGAAAAGAGATCGT
>BSSO01006304.1:0-12090 GCA_030267885.1 Mesembryanthemum crystallinum
ACAATTTATTAATCTATGTTTATACATTTTGAATAGCAAACCTAAGTTCAAACCGAGCCGAGCCGAGCTCGAGCCTCATAAATTTCGGCTCGTTGAACTTCGAGCCGAGCCCGAGCCAAGAAAAATCTTACCGAGCTGAGCTTCGAGCCGGCCAGGCTCGGACTCGGCTCGGCTCGATTACATCCCTAAGTCCAATGATAAACAAATTATAGCTTATTGGGTAGGAGGTAACCTACCACCACGCCTTGAAAGACAAGAAGCTCTTGCTAACACCCAAAGTATATTGGGCCGGCCTGCCCATGAAAAAACTATAGTATTCTGGTTAATGGTTATCATAATAATTAATAAACCCCTAAACAGTTGTTAACAGTCAGTCGTGTTTACTCTATTCAGTCATCACAGTTGCAGAGCCTGAGCTCGTGTTGCTTACTTTCCCGTTTATCATCTACAGCGATCACAGCTCCTTCCTCCGGTGATCTGCAACCCGCCATTGGAACACGAAGAAGTCTCTGTACAACCTTAAGAGCTAAGGTTTCATTCTCTCTTTTCGCTTAACTACAATTAGTCAATCGCTTAGTTTACTTACTTATATTGTCTTTTTAATTACTCAAATCTAAACCCTAGATCCATCTAAGATACTGCGTTGATTTTATCACATAGTTAATAGATTTGCAATGAGGAACTTTGGATTCAATAGCTGGGTTGACCCGATTGTATGCCGATCGGGTCCACCCGAGATTCAGCCATGTTCTTCAACCTTAGTTGAAAAATCAATTTGAGAAGAAAAGGGTTGGCCTTGATCTGGTTGGAAAAATCTTAGGCAAATATTGCTGTTTTACAATGATGCCATGGTTATTATTTTATTTGAAAATTTATGATGAGTGTTCCAACAATGAAGATCAGAGATTCATTTTTGATGTATAGAATAGTAAGAAAAACAGCAGATGGAGTACATTGTGGAAGATAACTGGCTTTCTAGGATCGATTTACTAGGGATTTGAGTATGTTGTATGCTCTGTAGCTGGCATTGTAGGATTTTGGTGAAATTGAGTGATTGACACACTTAGAGTCCGCTTGGCTAACTTTTATCAGGTTAATAGTTCTCCTGCGGTGGAAGTTACAACTCATTTCATTTTCTTAGAAGTTGGAAGTGGAGGAAAAGGGGAACTAGAAGTTACAACTCTTTTTAATTTCTTAGAAGTTGGAAGTGGATGAATGGGGTGGGGAAGAAGGAATTCAAGAGAAAATTTTGAAATTGGTAGAAGCTAGATCAAACGGGGCCTTGTAAGAAAGTCGTATCAAATTCAAAAAGTTGCGTTGCATTGTTGGTGCTTCTTTTAGCTTTACATAGGTTTTGGATTATGTCTTGATGAAATGCTTCAAGGTCTATCTAATGAGCAATTTCATATGTTTGCCATGGTTGATTTAAGTAGCTCGGGTCTAAACCAAAGTTCTGATGGAAAGTGACATAGAGATTATGTGTTTCCATTTTATTTATTTTTTTGTTTTCTTTCATTCGGGAGCCTTGCAGGGTCGTACACTTGGGTGCTTCTCCTATTGCTTCATATGGTTGATTGTCTTGTCATTACAGCAATGGATAATGCTTGTCATTACAGCAATGGATAATGAGAATTCATTTCTTAAAGAAAACATAGCAAGGCATACATCTTCCTGGAAGGAAATTACATTCTTGCCCATCAAGCTGTTTCGTAGATTATTTTCCCCTTAATTTTGGTGTATGCCTGCTCATCTAGGAAGCGCTAAGTGTAAAACAGTAAAAGTTTTAATATATACACTCACTCTTGTGCTTTTATGACGTTAGGGCTAAATCATGTCGACTGTGAAACTTCCTACACAATGCATGCTAAAAAGCATTCCTAATACAAGAAGCGCAAGCTCCATGTTCAAGGGCCCAGTATCTTTGGGATCTGTAAAGAGCATCTCCAAGTCGTTTGGCTTGAAATCTTCCTCTTGCTTCAGAGCTACCGCAATGGCAGTTTACAAGGTCAAGTTGATCGGACCAAGTGGGGAAGAGCACGAGTTTGAGGCACCAGATGATACGTACATCCTTGATTCAGCAGAGAATGCCGGCATTGACTTGCCATATTCTTGCAGAGCAGGCTCCTGCTCTACCTGTGCTGGGAAGCTTGAAGGAGGAACAGTGGACCAGTCGGATGGATCCTTCCTTGACGACACTCAGTTGGGACAAGGTTATCTGCTCACTTGTGTTTCTTACCCTCAATCTGATTGTGTAATTCACACCCACAGGGAAGAGGATCTTTACTGAGCAAATCTAGATGTAGTTTTAAATCTTCTATGTAATTCACACCCCCAGGACTAAAATTCCTGAAATTTGGTGGTTCTGGAAAGTTGAACCAACTTTGGAGATTGAATCTTGATGTAATAACAACTCTAGGGATATCTTGGCCCTTAGTTGAGTGAAATTTGGTTTCCATTCATGTTACATACTTTATTTATTATTTCCTATAGTTATGTTTGCTTTTCTCACTAGAACTTCGAGGGTTTCGCACGTCTGAGTGTGTCTGCTTTCAGACTGCAAACGCCACCCGCCAAGTCAATCGTCTGAATGATTACTAGAAGTCATGTTATAAGGGAAATAATGGACTGGCAGCCATGGCAGCCAACTCTTGACTTAGTACCGAATCCGAAATTGAAAAACAGGTAGTATATTATTACCTCTTGAAAATTGATGCACTTGGAAACCAATATGTACCAAACCTGATCCAATCACCCTGTTTGCCAGTTCATCATGATTTAGATTCTGTTGATGATACAACAGGCAAAAAAAAAAAAAAAAAATCATGCATGGTAGTGAAATACTATGCATTGGTGTCAATAATTTGCAAGGGGAATTGCATATTCAAAACATAGGATTTGTTCTGGCTTTAACACATCAGTGAGTAGGAAAGTGTGATAAAGAAGGTTGAGGTCTCTAATATGAATGCCATTGTGATTTGTGAAGGTTACTGTGGTGGTGGATCAAATAAAGCTCAATGTGGAACAAAGAGGATATCATTTTAACATTCTAGGTCCGGTAGTTTGGTACAGTACACCTACCCAATAACAAAACTGGGCCCAAGGCCCAACATTAATGGTCAGCTCACATTCTGTCACACATAATTTTCAGCCCACAGCTCCCGGCCTCAATTCTAGGTTCTGCTTATAACTTTACCGTCGGGTCGGGTCGGGTATGTCTGGTTCATGTTTAGCGGAAAACATTTTAATTCCCTCTGTGCTAATTGAAAGTTACGCTTTCTATTTTTGTATATTTCGAAATGAAAGTTACATTTCATATTTGGTGTGTAAATTAACCTATCAAATTACCATTCTAATTTCTAACCATCAGGTACATGTCTACTTCCATGTTACAATCAATCTTTAACGATAGCTCGTAAAGTAATGGTATTTTGATATATTTTATATCACTTTTGCTCTTTCCGTAATTCTTTTGCCCAAGATAGTAAATATAATTTCATTTTGAAACAACAAGGTTAGAGCCATCCCTACTTTCAAGCTTATGTATATATTTTATTTTTTAATTATTATTAGTATTATTTATTTATTTTCAAATAGAAGAACATCAAATTACGTACACACGCTAAAGGGGACCTACATTGAAAATTAATGTAAATGTAGAATAAGGTACGGCTATTTGGACCACAGGACCACAACTCAGTGATCCTTCCGGGCAGCATCATGATTATTTTCGAATCAACTTGAAGTAGACATTAAATATTGTGCATGATATACTACTTGTTACTTGCTCGTATTATTATGTGTTTCTTTGTTCTCATTTTATGAATTTCAATGTCCTTTTAGTTCTGTTTTTATTGCTTATGCTTTTCGAGACTGTAGATTCAAGATTGTACTATCTTGTAAACTTTTTTTACTCATCTTGATTGGTGGGTGCTCTTATGACTTATACCCATTTTAGAATATAAGTGGAGTACATTATTCGATTTATTTGTGATGTTTAGACTAGTTTTATTTATCAATAATAATTTTTATTTATCAAAAAAAATTACTCATATTATGTCTTTGATGATCAATAACTTATATATAGCTAAATAATATACGATATAACAGTTGGCATTTCAGTGGTGAGAAGAATGATGAAAAAACTTGCAAAAAATTTATTGTGTAACATATTGTTCCACTTTACATAGCAATTGAAGTCATTGATAATTATTTTTGTTTTTCTAGTTTAAAGGAGTCATATGTAGATTAATTAATTTATACAAGTTCAAACTTGAGTATCATACCATCATGTATAGTTCAAATTAATCTATATCAAAGGTTAATTCTTCTATGTATCTGTCTAACTGTGAAATGAGTATAGGTCATCCCAATAGTGTTCTATATCACGTCTAAACTATTCTTTATTATTACCCTAAATACTCTAACGAGTCAATATCAAATAAATTAAATATATGCAATCACCATCAATGTCTCAAGAAAAATCTAGAAATTTTTTTGGGGCCACATACATTTAAGACGAGCTATCTAGTAGTCCAATTTATTATTTTTTCCTTTTTTTTTCCTGGTTTAGGATGTTTGAGAATTATTCATATTATCTGTACTTCAACACCTAGGGCCCATGACGAAAGGTTGCATTGATTCTAGTCAAAAGAAAACAATAACTGTATTATTATCATATTTATATTGGGGCTATTAAATTGGTTGACTCGTGTCATGTTTGTATTTAGTTTCGTGTCGATTTCTTAACAATCTTAAATTACATAAAAATTATATAAATGTAAAATAATTACATTTCACACCAAATGGTCAAATTATGTCAAGTTCATATAATTCACGTTCGTGTTGTGTCATATCCGTGTTTCTCTCAATAACTTCGGGTCGAGTACTTGTCCTATTATCGTGGCGTGTCAGACATTAACACTCTAATCTGTATCATTAAAAAAGAAGGAAAAGAAAAAAAGAGAAAAATGGGAAGTGGAGTGGTGGAGTGGTGGAAATATTAAAAGATGGACCTCAGTGGTGGGCCTCCAAGTGGGCGCAACAACAATTAGGTTAGGTGTGTTTGCGTGTGGAAAAGATTGGGTGAGTCAGAAGAGAAGAGTCCTTTTGGTACTGTTATGAGTATTTATATTCAATTTGTCACGTTGTTCACGTATTATATTATTGTCATAAAAACATTTTTGATAAGGTAAAGATTTATTAGAGTACAAAACAAAACAAAACAAAACAGGGTCACGCGTCGAAATTATGAACATTCGTCACCTCACCACTTGCAGGTAAATAAGGTTAAAAATCATTAAATTATGCTCAGAATAATTTTCTCGCTATGGAGATCACATGTATTGTCGGCTGCTGGGCCACCCCTTTTATAGTTATAGTTGACAAGGGAAAGCTATTATAAATAGTTTTCAAAAACTAGCAGTTGCTGTAACAGTATCTATAGCTGTTGATGTAAAAATTGTCTGATAGTTGAGAGAAACGAGAACAAAATAAGTTGTAATTTTTACTCAAAAGCTAGCGGTTGGTGCCAAATATAGCCTTAATATTTCAATAAAATACAATCTATTTAGGCTATGTAAGACATTAATAAGTGACGGGTAAGTTTTCAATAAAAGCTACAACTTCATACTTGTAACTAGTTTTTTCATATCTCAACTACCAAACAGTATGAAAAGCTACAGTACAAATATATGTAATTTATTTTATTAATATCTTCTATTACTTTCAATTGATTTTGTAAAGTTGTAGCAAATTTTATCAAACACAACCTACCTTTCTTTGAAAATGGCAAAACTTTCTATAAGCTCATAGTTAATTTAAACTCAGGGCCCAAAGATAGTTGCACACACTCGGACACTCCTATACTAGCCGTAGCCAATAGGGAGATGGAATAATTAGGGTTCGTTGTTGTTAAATAGTTAGATGGATCATGCTTGCATTTTGCTGTCTCGATCGATTTAGTGTGTTGATTTTAAATAAAACAAAACCTATTAAGATGTAAAATAGTCGCGTTATATGACAAATCCCCCTAGTCATTTCAAATTTTAATTAAAACAAAACGCATATGAAGATGTAAAATAGTTGTATTATATGATAAATTTACTTTAGTCATATCAGATGTTACACATATTCGTATTTTTTCTTTATGTCATGTTGTATTAGTGTTTTTTTCCATATAATAACATCATTCAAAATGTCCACGTTATTATTGTATCCATCATATTAAGGTTAAGTAATTGTGTATTAGAGAGAGAAAATCTTGTCCAAACGTAGAGCATGTCAATATACAAAGTAGACATGCAATGACCATAGAGGCAAATCGCTCAATTTTTTATTTTTTTTATTTGTCTTTGAATAAGCAAGCTAAGGTAGTCGAGGTCTAAGACCCATTACATAAAGGGTCGGGGATGGCCCAAAGGCCTTTAAACCACAAATACCACCCTCCACTTATGTAGAAATACAGGGTAATGAGACTCAAACCCCCAACCTTAAGGTTGGAGGTGTGAGAGCTTACCATCTAAACTCCCCACTTTTGCTCAAAGACAAATCGCTGATGATTGCGACACAATGATGTTCATCTTAGTATAGATCCTAAGGGCATATTTCTTTTTGATCTCATGCCTCCCTTAAAAGCATGAATATAGATGCTCTAAATGATAATAAGTGAAATGAAAAAAATCCAAATGAGAAAGGAGATTAGTTAAAAGGTCACATGCACAATAAGGTGGTCCTATTAAATCATGGTGTGTCGACCGACAGATAAATAAATTCATGGGTCAATGCAACACAACACTCATGCAGATGAAGAGACTAGAGTACCATTTTCCATGATTTCGTGCCCCCAAAGGTGTACTTATTGGAGCCCCCACTCTTGTGCAATCTAACCTTCCTTTTTGTTTCGTGAATATTTAGTGGGGGTGGGTTGATAATCTTTTCTAATGGAAGTGTCAAGTGTACCATCTTTACTTATTTGTTTAAGGTAGAGCTGTTCAAAAGCAAATATACAATAGATCGGATGTGAATTGGGCTTGCTATAAATTGAATTTGATTTCGTGTGTTGGGCTGTCAAACGGGTTTTGAGTCCTTTGTTGATGAGTACTTTTGTTTTTATATTGTGAGAGTGACAGAGTGTTGAGGTACCTAATTTCCTAATGGACCTACTTGTTGAGTATTTCAGTGTTTATATTGTGAAAACTATGCTGCAGTAATGGACCCCCTTGTTGAAGGTTCGACTATGTTGACAGAGGGCGTGATGACACAAACTGACTCTTGTCAAAACATAACATTACGGTTTCCTTAGATTTTAGATTTCATAAAATATATACGTATTTATTTTGATTTTGTATTTGTTTAATGTTGATATTTTTTTGTAGAAGTCATATGAAGTTTAGTCATTAAATACATCATTAATTCAAAAAAAATATGAATAATAAAATAAATCAATAATATCCATTCTATTAGCATCATTTTTGTGATGTAAATCAAATATATTTTCATAACAAATTAATAGTTAAAATTTGTAAACTCTGACTTTAAAAGTCAAAACACATCTTGTATTATCAAATGAAGTAGTCAGAATCAAATGAGGGAAGTGATTAAATTAAATGGGCAAAAGGAAATACTATTTAAAATTAATTTACAAAATTATTTATTTGGCAATGGTTGAGTTTGCACGCCACCTCTGCAAAGTGGTACAAATACGTGTAGAAATAACCAAATAATGACATTGAACACAGTGGATACTACTTAAATACTTGAAAGATCATATAACAGGAGTAATATTATTCATTTCAGAACTCAGAAATGAACTTAGGCTAGCTAGCTATCTTAAATTAATTACAGAAGCTAGCAGCAAGTCACAAAAATGTCAGCTCTAATAATAAACAGGGAAGCTTTAAAATAACCAAATGCCTCCCCAACAAAAAAAACTAAGCTAATCAGCTCATTGGTTATATATTTTATGTATATAAAAAGGCCTATATAATGAAATATGGAGTAAATAAAACTAGAGCTGCTGCTGAGGCTGGAAAACTGGCAGAGAACCGAGCCCTAGCCAGGACTTGCCTTCGACAGGCTTCGCTGGACCTCCATTGTTAGCGTCGGAGCTAGGAGGAACTTTCGCAACAAGCCTGAAATGGAAACAACATGAACCATGAGATATTATACGATTTATATGAGATTATTACCATTGCTTAAGTAATTAGCATAATTATGATTATGTACCGACCTCAAGAAGTTATTCTGTAATTTTTCCAAGAAAAAAAGAATTGGTTTCGAAATGAAGTTACATTCTTCATCAATTAATTAACAAATGGGGTTTTTTCTTTGGTTAGAAATCACTTCTCAAGTAGGTGATCTTCTAAGAAACCATATTTTATAAATTTCATTTTCAGAAACAACCTTTATTGATTATGTTTACTCAAAATTTACCACATCAAGCAACCTAAAAATGATCGTTTTACCCTACAAATGCCCTACATGATCATTCTGAGAAAAATTACAGCAAAACATGGTTCAATTGTATCTAAAAATGCTTACCTATCTTTTCTTTTCTCCAGGAAACGGTGAAGAGAAGCCTTCCTAGCAATAGGCAGATCTGAAGATTGAAAACAAGGGAAACATACATTAGCAAAGTTTGAAATAATCTCAGCCCAACATTAATATGTCTCTCTAAGTCCTTAAATCACAGCAGTTGTTAGCCACAAAGGATAATTACCAGAAACAATAGCCTCAATTGAAGGTCGTGCAGCAGTGGCTGGGATCACACTCTGCCCAAAATTAGGACCAACATTCATGTTCTGGCTCGGTTTGAGGTTTGGGCTTGGACTTGCGTTCGAGATTGGCATCGGGCTAGGAGGACCCAAATTGGTTGGCTCCACCTTCCTCTTCTTCTGGCTCGACTCATAGTTGCTGGCCAGGTCCATCACTTCCTTTGCCTTGTCGGCGGGCAAATCATTGAAGACAAGGACTTGCCCTCCATAGAAGATGGTCATTTGTGGAGCCGGAGGTTCAGTGCTCACACGCTTAGTCCCACTGCAAAGATAAACAAATAGTACACCGCAAGTCAGATACAGAAAAATTCAGCCGTCAATATAGCATTGAATTTGGATAACATTTGAACCTGACATTAATCATAGAAATAGCTTGGTTTTGGTTTAAGGTGATGAAATACATACAAAGAGCTCTGAACTTAAAATCAACCCACTTTATTCAGTCAAATTTTTGTAGGGTTTACCCTTAAATAATCGGTTAATTTACTAAAATTCATGCTAGGATTCGAACTCGTGTCAATCAATCACAAAACTAGATAACCATCTTCGGTTCATCATGGTATAATAAACACCATTCCAGACCATGAACACAATTTTCTGGTAGACCCTTAATTCAAATAGCCATGTCCTACAAGATTAACCTCACCCTAAAAATCTTTTCAAAATTGAAGATGTTGGACCATAGCTAAAGGACTGTTTGGCATGGTTATTATTATTACTCAAAAAACCAATTTATTAGTCCCGGTGATTAACAATATTTGGTTGTCATTTTTTCAAAATTAGCCGATTACTATAACTAGAACATATACTCCATAAAGGGAAATAATTTCCGTTCTAACTAAAAATCTTTTTTTCGCCTTTTTTAACATTTCAAAACCAAAAACCGTCAACTAGCAAGCCAAACCGAACAAGCCCTAATACTCTTTATTAATACGCAAAAATACAATTAATAAGGCCAAAAAAAATGGTTTAAAGAGATTACCTTCCATTAGCCATCAAAGGACGATCAGCTCCCAAAGAGGGATTATGAGGAAACAGATTGATAGTACGCCCTACGCAACCATTCGAATCCTCACCACCATCAGTTTTTCCACCGCTAACTGGAAACAAATTCATCGTTGCCCTGTTATACCCATCACCTGTAAAAATTAAAACCCGGTGAACATCAGATTTTCTCTCTCTTCAATTTCGAAAGCCACTAGAAAAAAAACTCGATTTGTTGCTTCAAATTCGTTGCTCAGATCTTATAGTTGACTCAAAACCCACCAATTTTTTCTCCACCAAGTAACAAACTCAACTCGAGCTCACAGATCTACGACTCTTTTTTTCAAATTCAAACCGAATTTCAAGGAGAGGAGAGAGAAAGCGTATGTACCTCGAGGTTCAGCTGGGTTAGGGGAGAGAGAGATAGCGCGTTTCTCCTTGACATACTGGCTAAGCAGGTTACAGGTCTGAGAGAAGCTCATCCTCTGGCCGGAAACCTTGCCGGAATCACCAACCGCCGATGTGCTCGACATATTTTCCGGCAACTCAATCAATCAATCGAAATCAAATTCAAAGTTGTCTTCGTCGAATTTTATCTTCGATATTGGTCGATCTTGAGAGGATTTTGATTCTTGTTCGTTGCTTTGGTTTTTTTTTTTTCGAGTTTATGGCACGAGGAATAAAATTGCAAGTGGAGAGAGAAAGAGAAGAGGGGAGGCGTCTTTTTATGATGAGTGGTAATGAGACCGCTTAGCTTTTTCTTCCTATTATTTTATTATTATTTATTTTTCAATTATTTCCCTTTATTGTTATTATTAATACTTGATTACTCACAAGATTATTTATTTAATATTTTACTTTATAAAAGGGGACAGAGTTAGTAGAGTTGCCAAGTTGGTGTGGCTTGTTGGGGAATTCAAACACGTGTTGTTTTATTCTATATTAAGGAGTTTTAAATAACAGATTAATTAATTAATTTAAGCAGGGTGTAATAATAGTGGGTAATAGTATATTGCTTTAATTAGGATATAAGATATTGGTACAGTTGTATTGACCCTGTTTTGTGTTGATTTTATTTCCAATGTTTGCCGTTACTCTCCCTGCCGTTAATGTAATACCATGACTGACGGAGGTTTATTGTTTTTGCCCCTTTTATTTTATTTTATTTTTCTTTTAGGAAATTTAATGGTATACTCCTTAAATTTGTTTGTCAATTTGCCGCCAATCTATGCGCACATATTAAGGAGAGTATTAATTCTAGAGGTAGTTAAAGACAATTTGATTCTATTGCCATTAAACTAGGTGCATTTGAAAATGAAATTATTATTAAACCACAATAGTACATTAGGAAAATGAGCAATTAATATTGTATTGCAATTGTAAAGCGACAGATATTTTGAGACAAAAAAAATTATTTTAAGTAGGGATGTCTCATCTTTAGTGACTTAATGGGTCTCAATTTTTCCGATAAATAGTTTCATTTTATCAAGTTTATGTTTGAGAACAAAGTTGATGAGGCTGCTACTATTTTTCATAGAATGTTATTTTAGGGGAGGGAACATAAGCAGAGCATGATCAACGATCCAAATCCGATGTTATTTTAGGGGAGGGAACATAAGCAGAACATGATCAACGATCCAAATCCGAAAGTAGCGGTTCGAGTAGTTGTTCCAAAAAATCTCCTGAAAAACAGAGGTGAAACTAATCCCTATTATGCCGAGGGAAGATAAGAGAGTTTATTAGACGTAGAGTCCAGAAGTCTCCTCCGCTTATGAGTGCGTGGAGTATTTATACCTGTTAGGAGAATAAGAGTGAATGAGAATTGGGCCTTGATAAAATGTTTATGAAATAGCATATGAGCAGATCCATTTGTTCAGAATTTACCATATAATTTATCTAAATTGTTATATTAACCTTTAATTTAATCTCTTCAAGAACCCTATTATTTTAGGTTTCAATTACGTGATGATCAATTCAGTGTTAACACGGGTATAGGGTTGTAGAAGTAGGGAGGTCTCACCTTTAGTGACTTGATCATTGTTTTGACAAGGATTAAATGAACAGTTTGATATTATCAAGTTTATGCTTGAGAACAAAGTTGATAAGGCTGCTACTATTTTTTCATAGAACGTTTCCGCGTTTGCTAGCTGTTTGAATTATGCCAGCATTATAATTGTAGGGTATGGTGTTGTTGGAACCCTATAAAAAGTCATACTCCCTCCGTCCCATGGAGTTTCTTACGTTTTCTATTTTGAGCCGTCCTATGGAGTTCCTTACGTTACCTAAAATGGTATGCTTTTATTATTGAAATTCCCTATTTACCCCCACTCATATT
>BSSO01006305.1:0-12090 GCA_030267885.1 Mesembryanthemum crystallinum
GTGGGGAGGGGAAGGGGGAGAGTCAAGGGTTATTTGGTCATTTTGAGTTATTTTATTACTTTAATAAAACTGAAATTTAATTGCAGTTAGTTGTTAATGACACTTGTCCTAATTTTATGAGTAGTGTGAAATCAGTTAATACACACTCAGTGTATTTGTATAACTATCCAATGGGAAGACATATTTTAGAGATTCCACACTTACAACTTTGAGGAAAAAATATCGAAATATGGTTAAGAGCCTGTTTGGCTTTGTATGTGGGATTTGGATTTATCTATTACATCCTTCACCTCCCCCTCCCCTTCCCACTCCTTCTTGTCTACATAATTTTTTAGAAATCAAAATGGGAGTAAAAATCTAAAATTTAGAATCTAACTCCATTTTGGTTTCTTCGAAATAAATGAGAAGAAAGTATACGATAAGAGGAGAGCAGATGAGAGATTTATGAGGTAGAAACACAAAATCCAGAATATTAAACCAAACAGAAACTCAATTCCATCTTTATTCTATAATCAACCTTTTGAAAATGCATGCTTTTCTACGTCTAGAGATATGCAAAGAGCATGTCTTTGCTCATTTAGCTAATCATTTACTACTATTTATTTATTTATTTTTTTTTTTTTTTTTTGGATCGTCTAGGTAACAAATTTTCAATGCGGTGGATACTCAGTTGGGATAAGCTATAGCCTTCTCCTAGCTGATCCTTTGCTCATGCGAAAGTTCCTCAACACATGGTCCAATATCCATCAAAGAATTGCATACGAAGGCGAAATTCCCAAAATGCCCCTCTTTTACGCCCCTAATTTCCTGCGACCAGGGTGCTTCAGACCAGCTTTTGCTCCCACCAGCTCAAGTTCTAGTACAAAATCTTCCAATACCACAACGTTCAGTATTTCCATTCATGAGAAACTAGAACCGGGGGACGAAATTTGCGAGTATCTTGTGATGCTATGCATTGAGAAGGCAGAGAAGAAGCTTGATAGCAATATGAGCATGAAGTTCACATTAATCACCAAAGAACCAAATGGGAACGTGAGAGTTGAAAGATCTTCTAAACAAAGCATTTCTGGATCACCAAAAAGCTTAAGTTATGAACTTAGTCCCTCAAGCTGGGAGGCTCTAAGGACTAATGAGGTAGCTTTTGGAAGGGAAAATGTGCCAATTGATGTTTCACATTGGATTGCTTGTGATTCTCTTGAAGGAATGGTTCTGGTCATGATTTCATCCCTTTCTGATGGCAAATCTAGCATGAAAGTTTTCATCACGGTACCAAGTGAGGAAGGCTAACGCCAAGTTCTTTTCATCTTCAACATTTTGTATTCATGATCAGTGCAGTTAATGCACATTCAGTTGAGTTCAGTTCAATTCTATTTCTTGTAGTTGCAAAGAACAAGGCTTAAATGGTTTAAGTTGTTCTCATTTCTCATGAAGTAGGCAACGAAACTCAAGTGCTCTCAAAAAGTTGTGGAATGAGAAATGTTTTGGTCTTATATGCTCTGTTTAAAAATTTCTCAGATGGTAAGAAAGAGTACAAAAGAATAGTGAACAACAAAAGGGGAAAAAGAAAATACAAAAGAAACCCAATGCCCAAATGTCCATTGCTCCATCTCCATTACGATAAAATTTGACCTTACACCCTTTAATTTCTTTGAAACTAATGTACTTAAGTTGATCAAGAACAGAATAGTAACTTGGACTCAGCAGAGACCATACAAATTTTCTTGTTTTCGGATCCGTTACTGTATCCATGTTTTTTGTGTACATTCATTGCCCATCTTGATTAGCAAAAAAAAAAAAAAAAGAAAAGTTGTATACGGTTTAGTTGTTCAACTCTCAGTTCAGAGATATGCTTCATCCTTGGTATAAGTTGATTGGGGAGAATCAGTATCCTTGATGATATTGCAAATACAGGTTGTCAGAGACCTGTAACCCAAATCATTTGCAATTTGAAGTTAGCTTCATTTCAGTATAGAGACTAATTGGTAGGGTCTAAAACCATAAACCATGAACCATGCAGTTCAGTGATTGATCAGCTAGCACATGATCGTGTAGCTATTCAACTCTTGCTAAAAGGTGGGGAGGGAGTCTACATGATATTGTGTAGTAAACTGTTCTGAGCACTAGAGAATCAATGGTGAGTGGCTAATATAGATGTAAATTCCTCTCATGGACATTTTATCATTTTGATGATGTTTTGCAAAACACCGAGAAGATTGAATTGCATGACTATTGACTAGTGCACCTAGTTAGACAGGTTTGAGCGAGGCAGTTCTTTTCAACCGCATTATAGAACTGAATTGAACTGAATTCGCAAAAATTAACTGGCTTGAATGAACAGTGCTCATACGTGGCAGAAAAAGAGAGAGAAATAAACAACTCGCAAATATGAACTCACTGACTATATAAAACTGAAAGAGATGGAAAAAATTGTTTGTTCTTAACTTCGCGCTACTCCCCAGACCCGAAACCTAGATTACCAGCAGAAAACTTCAAGATGAACCTTGGAGATAATTGGGAACAGCCTGGGGGAAGGTAATCAAACTTGACATCCAGTATGTTGGTTTTGATTGATTGTGACCCTTACTAGTTAGTTCTACTACTCAACAGCAACACGGACCTTGCATAGGTACAACCACCTTTACCTCTTTGAGCAAACAATAATTATAGGATTATGGAAAATCCTAGTATTTGAGTTCTACATTATTTGGTCGAGGAAAAGCAAACTTACTTCAACACATCAGTTTAAGAAAAAGTTAACATTGGTTACATCTAATCTAGGATTTCTTCCTTGATTTGGTTGTGTTTTTCCATTGCATGACTTCACAGTCCTCTGTAATGTGCCACCTAGTACAAATTAGGTGTATCAGCATACCAAATTTAGCATTACTAACATACATTTCATATTAGATAATACCATAAAACAGGTAAAGCTACTACTATTATTTTGGCAAAGGAAAATTAGAGCAGATATTCCAAGGTGGACCGTTTTAAGTCGATTTTATTGGTCGAAGATGACAACTTTTGACCACAATTCTATACAAAATATGATACATATGGATCATCAAGAAGTCATGTCGTACATCTACTATCTTATAGTTCGTGTGCCATAATTTATAACTTAGATAGTGATATATTTGGAGAGAAAATCGCGGCCCAAATGGGTCCTTGAATATTGTAAATGTCAACTAAGACAGTCTACCTAAAGTAAATAGAGCAGTAGATTATTAGCTAATCATAAGGTATGTATTTGTGAACTTATACACATCATTAATGCCAATGTGTAAAGCCTCAAAGTTTGAAAAAATATGTCCCTCATCTATATAAATATAGACTTCATGATGGGAATTATATCCACTTCAAGCTATAATAACATTATTAATTCTTACTAGGAAGTCTCCTTAGGTGCATGAGCATAGCCAAGACCATGGTGCCAATGAGTTTAACCATTCATGGTGGCTACTCTGCAACACCATGGGAGATGACTGTTCCACGACTTATACACAAGATATCGGTCCCTGATCCACAACTCGATGACCATAGCATTTTGCAGAAACGGATGCATATTATTCTTTGCTACAACAAGAGAGATGATTATGAGGATCCTGCAGGGTGGCATCTTGGGGGATGGATCAAGGAGTCCTTGGGAAGAGCGTTGGTCAAGGAGCCGATCCTTGCTGGAAGGCTTCGAAGATCCGACAATGGAAGTTTAGAGATTGTGTCTAATGATAGTGGTGTGAGATGTCTTGAGGCTCAAACATCACTAAGTTTGGTAGAGTTTCTTGAGTCCAAGGACAAGCATGAGGTTGAGGCTGAGCTTGTTTATTGGAAAGATGTTGATGGAACCAACCCTCACTTTTATCCCCTCTGTTATGTTCAGGTAAAACTACTTAAAAAATTTCACTCAGATATCCTCGACTTTTATTGTATTTTTGCTAACTTTAATCTTTTAGTTTAAGTACCGTGAGTGTTTGTATATTTTTACAGAGGTAGTACCTATGCGATGAATGGAGTGTGAGAACGTCAAAAATTATTGTTTTTCAATGTCACATCATTCAAATACAAAAATATTTGCCAATAAGGCAATAACATGGAAATATGCTAAATTCTATGTTACTAATACTAAGTACTCTAAAGTTCCCTTCAAATTTTAGAACTCTTAAAGTTAAAATTGACATATTTACACGAAAAAACATCAAATCTCAAGATACTATTAGTTCCATCTTCCATTGTGTAATCATCAACTAATAAAAGCATGTACAAAGTATGTCCCAACTATCTTTTTCTTTCAATCTGTTCATTGTTTTGCTAAGCCTTTTTTGTTTATTTTCCTTCTTTTTTTCGTCCCAGATAACGACCTTTCAATGCGGTGGATACTCAGTTGGTATAAGTTGTAGCCTTCTCCTAGCTGATCCTCTACTCATGGGAAAGCTCCTCAACATATGGGCAGATATCCATCAAAGCATTGCCTATGAAGACGAAATTCCCAAAATGCCCATATTTTACGCGCCTAAATTCAAGCAAGTGGGATGCTCTAACTCCCTGCCCGGTTTTGCTAGCACTACCTCAAACCCTAGCACAAAATCCTCCAAAGCCACAATGTTTAGTATCTCCATTGATGAGAAACTAAATCCAGGGGAGGAAACTTGCAAGCATCTTGTGATGCTATGCATTGAGGAGGCAGAGAACAAGCTTGGTTGCAAAATGAGCTCAAATTTCACTTTAATCACCAAAGAACCTAATGGGGATGCTAAAGTTGATAAATCTTCCAAACAAAGCATTTTTGAGACACCAAAAAGCTTGAGATATGAGCTTAATCCCTTAAGCTGGGATGATTTAAGGACTCATGAGATAGCTTTTGGAAAGGAAAATATGCCAATTGATGTTTCACATTGGGTTGCTTGTGATGCTCTTGAAGGAGTGGTTCTGGTTGTAATTTCATCCCCTAGTGAGGGCAAATCCGACATAAATATTTTTGTCACGATACCAAGTGAGACAGACTAAAAGAAGACACTCTCCTCCGTCGTATACTCTCATCCCCTATAATCAAAATCCTGCACCCAATACAGGGTTAAGTGTGTGTGTGTCTTTTTTTTGGGGTTTTTTTCTTTATAATTTAGGAAAAAAGAAGAATTATAAAAAAAATGTGAAACTGGCAAGTGTTCTCAAATTTGTGGAATGAAAAACGTTTGTGAGCTTTCTCGGTTGCTCAAAATCGTGCTCATGATGATAACTTAAACCCTTATTTGTTTCGAGAGATGGTAGTATGCTTATAAGATTGTTAAACCTTTTTGTTATTTAGTTGGGTTTACATCGGTTTTTGAGCACGTTATAAGATTGTACAGTTTTAAGCTATATTCATGACTTTCAACTACCTTTTCAGCTAGTTGTGCCAAACATGCCCAAGCTTTCTGGAAAAATTTCCAGTTCATACAAGTCTACATTAGGAGGGGAAAAACACACAAAAGCCATGATAAGTGTTAGTTAGTCACAATCAACTTATGCTGTTTGAAAAGAATAAGCACTTTCCAAAAATAATACTCCAAAATACTACTATTACTGTTTGTATAATAAATGCCTATGCCCTGATAAGTCATGAACCAACAGCCTGTAAAATCGAGAAAGAAAAGAAAGAGATAGGTGATGAGGATTTATTCTTGTTGTCCTAAGTGGATGAGCTAGCCTAGTTGGCTCGTGAGAAAAAACTTGGATTGAAGCACAGGTCATGGCCTGTTGATGGAGCTACTGTGTTGCAGTGCGCCGGTTCACGCTCTGCCTGTGACTGAGCAAGACAGGACCACTTCCACCCTGCCTATACTCTCTACTCTCTCTCTCTCTCTCTCTCTCTCTCGGTCTCCTCCCCTCGCTTGATTAGACGAGTTCTTCCATTTTAACTTGAATTAATCAAGTAGGATATCTAGGTCCATCCACAACAAAACTTCAAGTTCGAAGAAATGTCAGAAAATCTAGCAAAAGTTTTACTGGTGGTCACATACATAAAGTATAGTTCAAGACTAACAACAACAGAAATCAAATTGCTCCAGGCTTTGGATGTGCACAACGGCGCCTGTGGCGCACTCATACAGGCTTGCAAATTGTTTCTTGGCTCGAAATCAGTTATCACTAATTCATTTCCATTACACACCGAAGTGAATCAATATGCAGATAAATTCAAGAGAACTATAAGTATGGCTCTTTCTTTTGTTGTTGGAAAATAATTGGTCTCCCAAGTTCCCTACTGTTGTACGATGCACAAGGTATCTGTGGTCCTTGATACATAAGTTGTAACCGTGTAACTAGTCTAACAAAGGACCCTATGTGCAAACATGATGAACCCACGTTATCATCCTAAGAGAGCACCTCTTACATGAGAACCTCACATTAGAATTCCAACAAAGATACCCTAAATAAAAGATCATGGGGATTATTTCGCAAGAAAGATCTCATGAATCTTGCAACACGCAAAAATCTTGGTCAATACACGGCCATGTTCCTCCTCCGACCCAACACATTTACTTGAACATCATACACAGTCATGTATCAACGCTACATAACCATTGTCACCACAGACATACACTAGTAAAACATGTAGTTGTTCTAGACAACCCTAATGGAACACCTAACTATTTTCCAAATAGAATATTTTTTATTTGTCAAAATGTTTCTTTTATATAATACTATATATTAGCACAAGTCACAGGACTATCTTCTCTTGAAGTAAATGCAACTACGCCATTGAGTATCATTCACGGCAAAAGTCTATGCCTTGGAACTTATAAGACCATCATTTTCTAACTGCTTTATAACCATACAACGAGATTTTTTTATTTTATTTTATTTTTTTTAACAAGCAAGGTAGTCGGGCTCTAGGCCCGTACACATCAGAGGTGGGGGATGGCCCAAAGGCCTTGAAAGTTGAAACCACAAACACCACCCTCCACATAGAAATGAAAGGCAATGAGACTCGAACCCCCAACCTCTAGGTTGGAGGTGAGAGACTAAGAGAGCTTACCAGCTAATGAGCTAAGCTCCCCACTTTTGCTCAACCATACAACTAGATGATATTATTCTAACTTGTGATCCACATAATTGACAGCAAACACCAATGACTTAGGAGTTAGCTAGGGGTTGGTTCATATATATATATATATGTTGGTCCCCGCGTGCATTAATGTTTGATTTTGAAGATTAGGGTGCGTTCATTTTAGTACCTGAATTTAACTGAATGGGCACTAATAGAATAATAGTTTGTGAGAGAAAAAGCCTAAGTTGTTGACCTGAAATGAATTAAATTAAATTGAAATAAACTGAAATTGGACAAGCGAAATGAACATACCCTTGATGTACATGATTATTTCAAGGGGCAATCCAAGTTTAGTTGAATCAATGACATCTTTTGCAATTGAAATGGCAAATGGGTATATAGATAAAACTTACTAAGTCAGGTCACAGCTGCATATAAAAGGGGCAAATTAAACTTAAGATAGGAATCAATGGATCAAGCTTTGACGGTTGACTTTGAGGTCAGGGGTTCAATTTTCCTTATGCGAGCTGCACATTGCGGTCTACGAGCTTATACACATTTCTTTTATAGACAGATCCCATGGTAACTGAATAAACAGTAATATGTGAGAGAAAAAGTAAGTTATAGAATAGGACTATTGGATTAAACTGAATGCAGAATAAGTAAGTTGAAATGAACTCAACCTAAGCTATAGATTGAGTTATTTTTATTTGTCCTTAGCGACGATGTTTATAGCATCAAACCAGCCAATATCCATGCCTAAATTTTCTAAAACTCCACAGAGGTCACATCTAATAAATCAATATCCATACCTAATTCAAAGAAATGTAGAGATATCATAAATAAGAACCCTATCATCAACATTTAAGAACTTTTACGGTAAGGTCCTACATCTTCTCACCAAACAGTATCTTTAATTGGATATAATTAGAATCCGAGCGTAGGTTACATTGGGCTTGATTGATTGTGATTTTTTTCCTAATTTGTGTTGTGCTTTTGCATGATATGACATTCCCAGCCCTTAGGAATGTGCAAATTAGGTATATCAGTACAAGTGTATAACCATCTAAGTGTACTTTTAAATTAGTAAGTAATAAGCTAATCAAAGGGTATTTGTGAACTTGTGCTCACCATAAATGCCAATATGTTAAGCCTCAGTTTAATATGTGCCTTATAAATTTGGCCTTGAGGCTTCAAGCTACAAATAGTGGAAGCCACATTAGGTGCATGACCATGGCCAAGTCCTTAAAGCCAATGAGCTTAGCCTTTGAAGGTGGTTACTCTGCAACACCAAGTGAGATGACTGATCCACGTCTTACGTACAAGATATCGGTCCTCGATGAACAACTCAATGATCATGCGGTTTTGCAGAAACGGATGCATATTGTTCTCTATTACAAGAACAGTAGAAGTGACAATGATCGTGTGTGTCATCCTGTGGGGTGGATCAAGGAGTCTCTAGGGAAAGCGTTGGTTGAGGAACCGATCCTAGCTGGAAGGATCCGAAGAACCAACAATGGAGGTTTGGAGATTGTAACAAATGATAATGGTGTGAGATGTGTTGAAGCTCAAACATCCTTGAGTTTGGTGGAGTTTCTTGAGTCCAAAGATAAGAATGAGGTTGAGGCTGAGCTTGTCTATTGGAAGGATGTTGATGAAACCAATCCTCACTTTTCTCCCATCTTTTATGTTCAGGTAATACAAATTTTATTATTATTACTTATTTTTTCACTAATTAGGTTCCAATCTAATTAAGGCAAAAAACCGGCAAGCCCCAAACCAAGCAGTCTAGAGATCCCAAAACAGGCAAGAAATGAAAGAAAAGTAGAAAGCAGCTAACATAAGAACACAAATAGATCCATAATCTCTTCCAACATGAAACTATTAGAAACTCCACGCATCCTGTTCAAGTAATACACATATAGGACTTCTTCCCCATATCATGGAGGGTACTATATACCTCTTTAGTAAAGAGTCTTTACCAATATGCTAATTTATGAATCAAAATGCACTAAATCTCGACTTATTCTCAGTTCCATCTTACATGGTATAATACACTAATAAGAATCTCTACATTTGGAAATTTCTGAAAGTACATACTATAGTATTATCCCTAGCCCTCTATTATTTATATGTCACATCTATTTTTCTCTTTTTGTTCTTTAGCTAAGCTTTATGTTGCTCCTTGTGGTCTAGGTGACTAACTTTCAATGCGGTGGGTATTCCGTTGGGATAAGTTGTAGCCTTCTACTAGCCGATCCATTGCTCATGGCAAAGCTCCTCAACACATGGGCACATATCCATCGAAGCAATCCCTACGAAGGCAAATTTTCCAAAACGCCCGTCTTTTACACCCCTAATTACAAGCAACTGGGATGCTCCCAAACCTCTTTTTCTACCACTACCTCAAACCCTAATAGGAAATCCTCCAAAACCGCAATGTTTACTATTTCTATTGATGAGAAATTAAATCCAAGGGACAAAGTTAGCAAGAATCTTGTGCTACAATGCATTGAGGAGGCCGAGAGCAAGCTTGGCAGCAAAATGGGCCAAATTTTCACTTTAATCACCAAAGAACCAGATGGGGATGTGAGAGTTGAAAGATATTCCAAACAAAGCAGTTTTGAGTCACCAAAAAGCTTGAGATACGAAGTTAGTCCGTTGAACTGGGAGGATTTAACGACTAATGAGATAGCTTTTGGAAGGGAAAATGTGCCAATTGGTGTTTCACAGTGGGTCGCTTGTGATGCTCTTGAAGTAGTACTGGTCGTAATTTCATTCCTCAGTGAGGGCAAATCTGGCATGAATGTTCTTGTCACAGTACCGAGTAAGAGAGATTAAAANAAAAAAAAAAAAAAAAAAACAAAGGACAGTGTATTTTTGAATTTGTCAAGCTGGCTCAAAAAGCCAAAAAGATGTTCTCAAGTTTGTAGAATGAAAACTGCTTTCTAATCTTATGTGGTTGCTGAAAATTAACTCTTGATGATAGCTTTTTTTTTAAAAAAAAAAAATTGTGATACACTTATGTGGTGTTTACAGATATAATGGTCATTACAATGTAATGAGCATTAAATGGTTATGTACATGCTTATGATTACTCATAAGACTTGTAGTTCTATTTGGTTGTAAATATCATTACTTATAGTAAGAATTACATTAGTTAAAAATTAAGCAATTGTGATTATAGTGAATAATGTGAACAAGCCCAGTAATCACATTTACTACTCAGTAAACAAGCCCTTAATGTTGTTGATGGGATAATTCAACTACTAATTCAACAAAGAATGTTCAACATTCTGAGGCGGAGCAAAGGGCCTGAAAACAAAAGCTTGATGAAGTGACATGTTAAATTCAATTATGTTTCCCTAACACATTGCTTTTTCACTTGATAATTGCATTCTCATGTTTGAAATTCTGCACATAGACAACCAACTTCAATAGCTTTTGCTTGTGGTAAATGGTTTGTGTTTAAGAGCAACAAGGTATTGTATGCTTGAAACAAGGGATTCTTGTCATCAAGCATATAGAGTTGGCTCGTTGTCAAAATGTATTTTAGGAATGTTTTTTTTATCATAAAGATTAACCGAACTAGAAGTATTTACCTCTTTCTTTATGGTCTAATCTGAAGTGTCTCATGACACGACATTTAAATGAAGGTTCGGTCTAATATGAAGTGTCCAATTGTTATATAACTGTTAAATTAGTTCAGGATGCATGGTGTGGGCAATATGTGTCCATTTGCACAAAACCATCACATTGTTAATCCAGAATATTCAGCCTGCATTTGTATCTAAATATTGAACCGAACCAAGATACAAGATCAGAAGCTTGTTTACACCAGGGGGAGGTAGAACACAATGATATCAATCAAGAGGTTTATCAATACAAAGAATCTAGCGTCTGTTTTAACTTTCAAACAGAAACATGGAGAAGAGGCCTCAAAGCCAGAATGAAAGATTTTCACGTGAGAAAGCAACTCTACAGCCAATAGCTCGTTTATGTGGTCCTTACTCACAGTCTACCTATACCTTAATATCAAATCGCTATGCAAAGTTATTTTTGTCATCTCCGATTGTAATGAGTAAGCTATCATACGTCAATATTTACCATTAGGATCAAAGATTTGAGCAACGTAAACCAACTAAGAAGATAAGCAAACTGAGTTGAAAATGCATCACAGATTTCCAGGGCCAATCACATGATCTGAGTTGAGACTGAACTTACAAGTGAAGATTGTTGCGGAAGTTCTATCTTCTTCTTTCTTTTCTACGGCACTCAAAACAATCAGTACATGGAGATCGATGTCTACCAGAACTTGCTCGGAGCTTGCTAGGTGGCACTTTGAGGTCTTCCACGAGTATCTGACGAAGCCTTTCATTCTCTTCCATAAGCTCCTCGATGACCTGCTGGTGTTTGATTACCTGATTGCAAAAGAAAATCAATCTATAAGTAGTTTGAATTTCGCTCAATGCAGTCACTAGCAGGTTGACAAGTTCTTATATGAAATCTCTTAATAGTAATAATTCATTATCTGTTCTCAATTTTGCAGTCCTTTCATTGCATGCCAAGTATCGGAGAGATTGTTTATGAATCAAAATTTTGAGTAATTTTATAACTTACTAGTCCTAAAATCTCTCAGGTTCAGTATTAACACTACTGCAAACAAAACAAAACAAAAATGAATGCAGACACGTAAAATAACCGAAATTACCATTCGAAGCACTTTGTTTTCTGACTGCAACTGTCCATCCTGCAGGAGCCATTCAACACACAAATTTTAAATAACTGAAGATATAATCTGATGTAAATTTAATAAAGCCTCTTAACAAACAAAAGCTAAACTTAAACTAGGAATTTGTAGTCACATTCATTAGATGCCTATCATGGAATGCTTACAACATATAGCAAATCTGAACACATGATGGTGATTCAGTTATGTAAGGAGGAATTCAGAGTCTAATGAGAAGGTCATTGTGCCACTGAGTCAATCAACAGTGTTGGCATCATAGTGTGTACTAACCATATCCAGAACATTGTGGGCTATTATCATATGTTTTGACTGCACAGAT
>BSSO01006306.1:0-12088 GCA_030267885.1 Mesembryanthemum crystallinum
AAAAAACAAATTAAAAAAAGAAATTCCATGTTGAGTGTTTAATACAAACAACCTCAATGACTTGCATAGTTCAACATGCCAAGTTGCCAACATATTAACGGGTTATGCTCCATCACCAAACTCCCAAAATAGGAATTACGTTACTGATTTATGAGTTGAGGCGGGGCGGGGCGGGTAAGGCGGGTTTTAGGCGGGGCAGGTATCCGGTTGGTAGAAATAAATAACCATCCCCGCCCCACTACCCGCGGCGGGTAAGCTTTTTATTCCCATACCCGCCCCGCCACCCATGACAGTGCGGGTGAGGCGGGTTTTAGGCAGAGCGGGTGCGGGGTGGTATCCGCATATACCCACCCTACTGTCATCCCTACGTATACATATCCAACTCCTGAGCCATGTTTATTCTTTCCTCCATCTAAATCTGTACTTCACCATTGAACCTTGGTTTTGGTTTGTCATGTGTCAATGTGTTGAGTGACATTCCACATGTTATCATATCATTCATCTTTATTGCTTTGTTTTGAAAAAACAAAGAAACCATGTCAGGTTTTGAACTCGTAATGTTATTGTTACTATTCACATGATTATATTGCACCAACTACACTACTAATTTTGTTTGGTAATTGAACTACATTCAATTCTATTATCAATGAAGATATAAACCAAAAGGGAAATAACGGATTACCGTCATTTTATTAGCATATCTCTAAAATTTAAATAGAGTAATTTTAAAATAACGGACACAAAGAGTAGCTATGTCAGTTGTACCTGTAGCTGTCCCTGTAATTTAAAAATAATCTGAAAATCTGTTTGGTTGTTATCTTGTTGAGAGTAATACAAATAGCTGAAAGTTTAAAGCCAGCTATATTGCCAAACATAGCCCATGTGTTATGTGGGTTTTTCTCTATGAATTAGAGGGGTTTTCCACGTAAACTTTGTTTGCGCTTTGCTTGTGTTTTATTGCGTAATCCTTGCTGTTTTTTTTTTTTTTTTTCAATTGTGTTTATTTTGATTGTGTTGATAATCTGGAAGAGTTTGTGTTTGTAGGATATACTGTTGGACTAGTATTTTATTCTCATTACTTGACAATGGTAATTCATTCTATCTTTCTATGGGTAGTGCTATTTACAAATAGTTACCTATCAATTTTTTATATTTTTGGTAAATGATTGAGTGCATTAACCAAATCGTGTGAAAGACAAATATGTCATCAAATACGTACAAACCAATTGAGAAAGGGGCGTACCTTTCAGTAAGGATCGTCCCAATTCCTCCATAAAATTAAAACAAATTGTCAAACTAAACCTTATTTACAGTAGACAGCCTAGCAGCAAAAATACCAAAAATTCTGCTCTTGATTTAACATTTGATTAGTTTCGATAAAGCCCATAGGTCATCTCTTAAGCATCCAAAAGATGGCAAACTATTGTTGTAATGTAGGCATACAATAGAAGCTTCCTAAAACATTACCCTTATATCTTCTTTGTATCCAATTTACACATTCTAAAGGTGTCAGATAAGGATGTTCTCATCCCTAGGCAAAACTTCAAAACACTATGGCAATAAAACATTATATACACAAGAGAAAAAGAAATGTGAGTGGATGTTAGTATCACAGCCACAAAGCAGACATAAGTCATTAGAACAAATCATAATCATATGTGACTTGTATTAAATAGGTAATCTTTGATGTTTCACAATCCAACATTCCACACTCATGACCCATTTGTGCCAAGAAACAAATAGCCAGCGGTAATAATGTAAGAACTTCACTTATGATTTGTCTAAGAACCATTATGGAAAACAACAACTAGTTTCTCATTCACATAACAACTAGCTTTTCAACACCAGTTAGTACCAACCTTAGGTTTAATTTATATTCCCTAATGCAACATAACATAGAATTCACCCAACTAGACACAAAATATTATCTTTTGAAGCGACTTGTCAAACATATTTACCCATAGCAGTTGTATTCCATAGGAAGACATCTCTTATACCAAGTCCAATATTTTCCTTGGATTTGCATGTAAAATCCCATGCAATGGTTGGTGATCTATCAGCATCAGGCTTATCATACCAAAGGATCCCAAAGATAGTTGTTACATATGTGGGACTCTCTTGAGAATATATTTGGGCAAAACAAGAATAGAAGCATAATATATTTGAAGACTCATGAGCCCTGAGTGCACCTACTAAAGTCTACCAACATAAGATAGATACTTAAAACCGTAATCTCCATTCTATCATTTATAATAATTCCTCAATTATCGAAAAAAGTGCAAACCCAGTCTCTTTGTACAACAATAGGTAGTGGCTTATATAGTTTAGGGCCCATTAGTTTGGCAAAAAAAAAAAGAAAAAAAAAACCAATTTATCTATTATTTCATCTCACCTTCCATTCTTATCTTGACAATGAGCGGGTGAAGGAGGGTTGAGCTTCACAAGTGAGCTTTACAGTGAATTGTATGCTGGGGGCATTTCAAATTCGAATTTGGAGAGAGAGAGACAATGATTTCAGATAGGAGAGAAAGAGAGACAGTGAGTTCAAAGAGGAGAGAGTCAATGAGCTCAAAGAGGACAGAGAGAGTGTGTGTTGGAAGGGTATAATAATATGCTTACCACTTATTAAAAAGTCGCCATGCTTTTAACACATTTATTAAGAACAAGCCCCCTAATCATGTAGAACAGTTTTAGGGAGGAGCGAATTGAACAAGGAACAAAGTTCGGCTGCATAGGAACGAAAGCCTCAAGGCAGAGAGTTCGTGAAGGCGTTAAATAAATTTGGCCCAAGCTAGCCAAAATCCTATTTGAAACTGCCCGATCGGGCTTGTAGTCCACAAGCAACAGTGTTGTTGGAAAAGTCGTGGCTCCATAAGGCCACATGGGTGATTGGTTAGGCAACATAGGATCGAGCTTAAGGAAGCAATGTTCCGTGATATTTTGAACGAGATAAGATTCTTTCCTAATTTCTATTAGGTCTTAGTTGTTTAATATCCCTGATTTACTGAAGATTGTACCTAAAAATATTATTTCTTGTTATACAGTTAGTAAATCTGCTAGTTGCGATGTCTTACGATTCTAAATAGAGTACCGGAAGGAGTCGATTTCCTAATCTTGTACGGGTTGCAATTGGAATGAATTGGGTCTACAAATAGAGCGTCAGCCTTACAAGTATGTACACCGAAAAGAGACCAAAATGTCATAGTGACTTGGGCACATAATAGAAATTGTGCTTAAGTTGAGAGCAACCATGTAAGTGGTTGAGACTAAACTGTAAACATACTCATGATGGGCGTATGGAATGGACTCACATTGATCGGAGTTGCCATTGAAAAGAATCTTAGGCACATAAAATGAATGATCTGTTTGAGAAACAACTTCCACCACTATTAATGTACATCGTTCATATATAGATTTCACCCTGTTGATTGGGTTATTTTGTCATATTTGTATTTTCGGACCTTAAATTCACTAGCAATTTTTTTTGATATTACACACTGTACCCCTAAGGTATGAAGTATTGAACAGTGTATCCGTTTTTTAAATTTTTTGCACCCACTACCCCTCAATTCAAACACAAGTGTTCATTATGTTTGGATTGAGGGGTAATCATATGCACACTTAAATACCCCAAACCTTAGATGTACAGTGTCCTTTTTTTTTTCTCTCCTTTTTTTCGCAATTCCCATCTCCCCTCTACCTCTCCTAAGCCGAGTGGGTTGGTCTCGTGGCTAAAGTCAGAACAATCAACTCTTTCAAGATAACACAAAATTGCAGAGCAAAGCAGAGATACCTTTAAACCCCATCCAAAACAGGGGAAGAGGCTATGGTTCGCGCCATTGATGGCCTCAACCTTCCACTTCAACCTCTCCTCTCACCCTCACCTCTTTCTCTCTCTTCTTCCTCAACCTCCACCTCTTCACTTCCTTCCTAAACTCTCACTCCTCTCTTCATCTTCTTCACTTTCTCTCCTCAAATTCAACCACCATTATCAACATGACCATAACCACCAAGTCTCCTTCTCTGCTTCTTCTGCTCAATTCCTCCCAAACCCACAAATTTCTCCCTTTAGAAATCATACCCATCTCCCCTTTTCTCCTTCTAATGCTGATTCTCACTCATTGAACAATGCCCAGATTCTCTACAAGAAGTGCCTTGAGCTCCTTCGCTTATCTGTGCGTTACGACGATGTTGAGCTTGCAAGAGCGGTTCATTCCTTGATTTTGAAGCTCGAGGAGGATAATTTCTTGTTCAATTCGTTGATTACGGCTTATCTCAATCTGGGTTTGGTCTCTGATGCTTATAATGTCTTTAACGGAATTTCGAGCCCTGATGTTGTGTCTTATACAGCTCTCATTTCTGGGTTTGCAAAGTTGGGTTATGAGGTTGATGCTATCAAGCTTTTCTTGAGGATGAGAGAGAGAGGTATTGAGCCAAATGAGTTTAGTTTTGTTGCTTTTTTAACTGCTTGCAGCCGAATTTCGGAATTAGAATTGGGGTTTCAAATTCATTGCTTGGTTGTTAAATCCGGGTATTTGTTTGCTACATATGTTGCCAATGTTCTTATGAGTTTGTATATTAAATGTGGGTGTTTGGATGATGCACTTCAGTTGTTTGATGAAATGCCTGAGAGAGATATTGCATCATGGAACACTGTCATCTCGGGTGTTTCGAGTGTGTCTATGTATGAGAGAGCTTTGGAATTGTTTTGTGAGATGCAGAGAATTGATGGGTTTAGAGTTGATCAATATACGATTTCGAGCATTTTACATGCTTGTGCTGGGTGTTCTGGTAGAATGCCTGGCCAGGAAGTCCATGCCCATGCACTTAGGGTTGGGTTTGTGGGGAATTTGAGTGTCAATAACGCGCTCATTGGGTTTTATGCAAGGTGTGGCGATGCTAAAGAAGTACAGGCTGTGTTTGAAAGAATGCCCACCAAGGATGTTATTTCTTGGACGGGTTTGATTACCGCATACATGGAGTTTGGAATGGTGGAGTTAGCTATCGAGATGTTTAGCAAGATGCCTGAGAGGAATGTTGTCTCCTTCAATGCCCTTTTAGCTGGGCTTTGTCAAAATGGTGAGGGTTATAAAGCTTTGTCTCTGTTTTACAGAATGGTGAAACACGGTGCGGAATTAACAGAAAGCACACTAACAAGTGCTATTAGTGCTTGCAGCTTGCTCGCAGAAAAGAGTATCAGTGAGCAGGTACATGGTTTTGTGGTTAAGTGTGGCTTTGGATCAAATTCTTGTATTGAAGCAGCACTACTTGATATGTGCACAAGGTGTGGGAGGATGACAGATGCTGAAGTGATGTTCTGTCGGAGTCAGTATGACCAGAATCTTCCTATAAATTGGACGTCACTGATATGTGGGTATGCTCGAAATGCACAGCCAGATGAAGCAATTAATCTGTTCCAGTGGGGGCAAGCTGAAGGAACCATGGCAGCTGATGAAGTTGTAGTAACTGCGGTACTGGGTATATGTGGAACATTAGGATTTCATGAGTTGGGGGAGCAAATGCACAGCTATGCCTTGAAGTCAGGGTTTCTTTATGATTTAGGGGTAGGTAATGCTATCGTTAGTATGCATTCCAAGTGTGGTTACATGGAAGATGCAGTTAAAGTTTTCAATCTTTTGCCCATGCATGATGTAGTGTCATGGAACTGTTTGATTTCTGGTCATCTTCTTCAAAGGCAGGGTGATGAAGCGTTAGCTGTATGGTCCAAGATGAAGAGGGCATTCATAAGGCCAGACTCGGTTACACTTGTGCTGGTCATTTCTTCTTACAGGCATACCATTTTAAATATGCTTGATGATTGTCGGAGATTGTTTTCCTCCATGAAGAGGGCATATGATATTGAGCCTACCTCAGATCACTATGCCTCCTTTGTTAGTGTTCTAGGTCATTGGGGCTGCCTTGAAGAGGCAGAGTATATGATAGCGGAGATGTCATTTGAGCCCAAAGCTTTCGTTTGGCGAGCGTTACTTCATAGCTGTGGAATCCATTTGGACTCGACAGTTGGAAAAAGAATAGCAAAGCGCATTCTAGCTTTGCAGCCACGAGATCCTTCTACATTTATACTCGTATCGAACTTGTTCTCTGCTTCTGGTAGATGGCATTGCTCTGAGATGGTTAGGGAGGAAATGAGGAAGAAAGGGCTTCACAAGCATCCTGCACGTAGTTGGATAATTCATCAGAACAAGGTTCATTCATTTTATGGTAGAGATAAATCACATTCCCAATCAAAAGACATTTGTAGTGGGTTGGAAATACTGATCTTAGAGTGCCTAAAAGCTGGGTACGTGCCTGATACGAGCTTTGTGCTTCATGAAGTAGAGGAGCACCAGAAGAGGGACTTCTTATTCTATCATAGTGCTAAATTAGCTGTGACGTATGGGCTTTTGATGACAAGGACAGGCAAGCCTATTAGAGTTACAAAGAATGTTCTTCTATGTGGTGATTGCCATAACTTTTTCAAGTATGTATCAAAAGTCACTAGAAGACATATACGTATTAGAGACACCTCGGGATTTCATTTATTTTCTGATGGAAAATGTTCGTGCAACGATCACTGGTGATGTTCCTGAGCTGACTGAACCTGGTCTTTAGCTGTCGGTATATAGGAAGATTGAACGTGTGAAACCCATATCTGACATGGATGCTCATAAACGTTGAGATGGCTGAATATGCATACATGGCAAGATGAGTGAGCAAACTAAGTACAGCTGCCAAATCAAATGTTGAGGTAGGGTTATTGAATATCCTATGACCATACTGCATGTAATTTGATCGAAGATTATCTCCCGTTTGAGTCATGTTTCTTGTATCATTCCTGGTCAAAATTCTATCATGCAACTTGGGTCCTACAGCTTTCTGCTTGCCACCTTGCCTTCAAATTATAGTGCCAACATCCAGTGCCTTCGTGTTGCTTGCATTGACCTTAGAACTTCAAGATTTCTTGTTTTGAATGTTCCTTCTCACTTGATGGGTACGATGACAGGATGGTGCAAACCACATACGGGCTTCATAGCGGAATTAACCAAGGTATAGTTTCTCTCTTTTTTTATCTTTGAATAATCCTGTGCTTAGAATCTGAGTAGCATTTCTTTTGATGACTTCAATAGTGAGTGTGTTTTCGCCTCGTTTTGCTCCGCTTATTTGTTTTATTTTCTAATCCATTGATATAATCTGTGTATGGTTTGCAATGAATTCTGATGAAAGCGGATTCATTTTAGGAATTTCAACATTCCATTATCTTCGTGTTATATTTTTCTAATGATTTTTTTTTTTTCCGTATCATTTGTATATTTTTGTAGAATATGATGAATGCTATTTTTAACAATAGTTAATTTTGGTTGGTCTTCATGTAGAAAGTTGCACTGAACTGGAGCGAGAGTCACAGATGATACTACTAAGCTTTTGAAATGTAACTTCGATCTCAATCCATATGGCTCTGTATTTTGTTTATTCCTCTCTTTTGTTACCCTTTTGTACATAGAAACTGTACATAAACACCAAATTTTCCCGCTTTGGTGGCATGTTATATTTAAGTCTAGTTCCATAACAAATTTGTCAGTACAAAGACTGTCAACTATGGATAGATTAAGGAACTTTTGGTATAAAATTACAGAAGTACGAGTGTCCTGATGCAGTGATACTGTGCAGGAAAGCAAACGCATAAGCAGGCTCTGAATTTGAATAAGCTAACAAAGTGTGAAATTAGAGCCCGTTAGGTCAAACTTCTATCCACTTTTACTTCTTCCTCCCGCATTCTTCCTTATCCACCTCCTCTTTCCAAGTTCTCTGAAGTTATATAGGGCTAAATGTAGAAGCTAAAGTTTGTAGTTTCTATTTCTAATTCTTAGCTCATTTGAACTTTTAAGAAGTTGGAGGTGAAGTTGGAAGTAGAGGATGAGAGGATGGGGGGAGGAGGAACATGAGAGGAGAAGTAGCCAAACAGGTTGTAAAGATTGCAAATTCAGCTTTTGTCTAGTGATTGGAATGCTGTGATTCAGTTTTATGTAACATGATGAATCGTTGCGTCTTTTACCCAGCTCGGCAACTATGGCTCTTACTGATGGTTGTTCTTAGGTATGAAAGGTAATATAGGATTTCTGGAATATAGAGGAAGATTCTCATCGGATAATTCTAGAGATACTGCTCCTGATTCATGTCAGAGATTTACATTGCAAGAGAATTTTGAAAGTACCTCATAAAGTTATGAGAGGTATCTGTAATTACTAATAAGGCTTGTTTTGTAGTGTTCTTGTTTTAGCTGCTTTTTTGTATTGTTAATTTACACTAGTTGTTTCTTTGTATTGTCTTGCATGTCCTGATCACAGTTTCCAAGTCTACTTTCTGGATTACAAGAAGCTCCTGACTTTAACTAATGACCATGCTCTCAGAGACAAAGAGCAATATATTAAACTTACCATAAAGTTGTTGCCTCATGCACACCCTTAGTTCACTCTTAGGGTGGTCGAATTAGGGCGCTCAAGTCTCAACTGGTGATGGGGTGTGGTCAAGCACTCAAGCCTCCATACCAAACCACCCGAATCCGTGCCAAGTAGGATAAACTTATCACAGGCATGAGAAATTTTCTGTGGGCATACTTGTACTCTATTTATTGTCATTTAGGTCCTATTTATTTTGCCGTTTTCGTATTGCATTCAGTTAAGTTCCGCAACTTACTATATTTCTCATATATTACTATTCATTTATTTATTGTTGAGTTTAGTATCATTCAATTGAAATGAACAAAGTTTTTAGGCTCATTGAAACTTTTCACTAATATTGCATGAACTATTGGGTTTCTGGATGGCGGAAGTGTAGTGAGTTAATTTGAGAAATTGTTGTGGATACTCTTAAATTGGCCAACTATTCTACACCACTCCTCTAATTTGCATTACATCATCATATTTATAGACAATGTATAATTGACATTTTTCTTCTACACAAAGTTCTAGACAAGATATTTCCTAACACTTTTCTAGAATCACTTGCTACATTCCTCTATACAAAGTTCTAGAGAAGATATTTCTTAACACTTTTCTAGAATCATTTGCTACATTCCTCTACATTGTTCTTGACTAAATATTTCTAGATAACATTCACATGATTTTTTGATTATTTCCAACACTCCCCTAATAAAAAAATCTTGACTTCCTTCATCTATTTTTTTCTTCAAAACTTTTGTTATGCAATTTTGTTTTGCGTCTGCTGGTGCCCATGTCACCAACCATCCTCTTCTTTTGATTCTTCTTCAAAATTTTGTTGATATTCCTGTCGGTACTCATGTTACCAACTATCCAGCTGATACACATGTCATCAGCCTTTTCCAAAAAGTTCCCCACCAAATCTTCTTTTGTTGTTATTGCACATGTCACCAATCTCCTCCATATTTTTTTTTATCTCCAAACAATATATCTTCATTATTTTCTTCACCAAAATTAGCAACTTCTGTATTATTCTTGAATTTGCAATTCTTTTCCACATGACCGAACCTCTTGCATCCCCAACACTGTGGTTTTCCTTTAAACCAATAATCTGTAGAATCGTGGTTAGTTTTCTTGCAAATTGTGCAACAAGGCTTAGCTTCCATACCTTTGTTTTCATTTTTCTTCTTCGCCATAATTTTCTTTCCTCCTTGATTATTTTTGGAAGATAACTTTGCTTGAAAAGCGGTCTTAATTGCTTCTTCCTCATGCCTCTTTTTCCTTTGTTCATGTGATTCCAATGATTTCATAAGTTGTTCAACCGTAATTATTGACAAATCTTTTATTTCTTCAATTATGGCCACTATACTGTCATATTTCTTCGGCAAACTTATTAAAATCTTTTTCACAATTTTTTCATCCGTGATCTCTTCTCCATATGATTTCATTTGTTTAACTATTTCAATCACTTTTGAAAAATAATCTTTCATTAACTCATTATTGTTCATCTTCAAATTTTCAAATTCTCTCCTTAAAGATTGAAGTTTGATATTTTTCACCTTGGTATCTCCTTGAAACTCTTGTTATAGAATCTCCCAAGCCTCCTTTGCGGTATTTGCTCTCAAAATCCTTGGAAATATTGTATCCGTCACCCCTTGTTGTATCAAGAATAAAGCCTTTGCATCCTTCATCCTTTCTTTTTGTAGCTTCTTCTTTTGTGCTTTATTTAAACCACTCTCATCCTCATACTCCTTGTACCCATCTTCAACATAACTCCATAGCCCAAATGATTTCAACATTGTCTTCATTTTAATCTTCCAAAAATCATAATCTTGGCCTTCAAAAATTGGTATTGGAAATGAGGGGTATTAGCCATTGTGACCATATTTTAAACAACAATATGGTTGGGGATGACTGTGGCTCTGGTACCGCTGTTGGGTTTTTGGATGGTGGAAATGTAGTGAGCTAATTTGAAAAATTGTTGTGGACACTCTTAATTTGGCCAACTCTTCCACACCACTCCTCTAATTTACATTACATCATCATATTTATAGTTACAATGGATAGTTGTAGACTTTTGACATTCTTCCTCTACACAAAGTTCTAGACAAAATATTTCCTAACACAATTCTAGAATAACTTGCTACATTCCTCTACATTGTTCTAGACTAGATATTTCTAGATAACACTCACAATTTTTTTTGATTATTTCCAAGGGGATTGCTTAACGTAACCGCGAAATTACGCGACGTAACCATTTTTCCCGAAAATGCTCTCCTCATTTCTCCCCCTTATTCTACCTTCCTCGTTCCCTCTCTCCTTTCTCTCTCCAAAAAAAAAAAAGAAAACTCAATTTAATAGCAGCATCAAACAAATGCACTAGAGAACGATTTAAGCCATTAAAAATGAATTGGATAACGAGTTAAGCCATCAAATGCAATTGATAAGTTCAGATCTAAGTCACATAATTGCAGTAAAACAATTGGGATGAAGAGCGATCGAGTAACCAGCGACCCAGCACCACACTTTTCTCCAAGCCCCGACAGCGCCGAGTAATTGAAATTGGGGTGGTCTGGCGGAAGGGGGAAAGGGGGCTAGTGGGTTGTGTTGGGCGGTGGTGGTTCATGGTGGTGTTTGGGCGAAACGAGAGAGGAGAGGAAGGAGGCGTTTGGCTGTGCTAGGCAGTGGGAACACGTGATGGGCAGAGGTGCGGCGGCGGGGGAAGGAGAAGAGAGGCTGGGGGGTTGGGTGGTTATGGTGGTTCACCGGCGCGGCGGGGGTCAGTGAACACCATTTCTGCCGGCCCAATTGCTCCTTCGCTTGGTCTTCGTCCTCTACCATAGTTGCCATCTTTCTTGTCAAGGCTGTTGTCGTCCTCTGCCGTACCTGTTGATGTTGTTGCTGGTTTATTGCAGAGAGAGGTCCGGTGGGGAAGTGGGCCAGTGGGGGTGGTTGTCCGGTGGGGTTGGTGTGGAGATGGGAAGAAAGGAGAGATAAGGGGAGGAGGAGAGAGAAAATGGTGAATATTTTTAAAAGGGTGTTTTGGGAAAAATTGTGATAAAAATTGTTACGTTGAGTAATTTTCCTGTTACGTTAAGCAGTTTCGATTAACAATTATCAGACGACCCTAATATCTCAAGAGGACAGATTGACATTTCTAAAACATACATGTTTGTATGAGATTTTGGTAAAGTTTAGGGGGTGGAGTGAAAATTACCATTTATTTTAGATCAACTAATTTTTTTAAATCACTGAATAGCCAGATTGGTATTTTTAATAACACCCCTTTGCCACTTTGGGTATTTTTAAAAAAACCGGTGATACTTAAGTATTAAGAATTCAATCCGGCAACAAATCCATCCAAAACCAGTCCGTGGACCACAATCTTGAATAAAAAATGATTTTTCTTATTTTCTGAATTTTACAATATTTTCTTGCCCATTTTTTCCTTGTTAAAGGCGTTTTTAATGTATTCCACCTAATTTTATCCCTTCTTTTTGCATTCTCTCTCCTCTTTATCTCTCTCTCTTCCCTCTCTACAATTCAACCCACCCCACCATAAGCAGAACCCCCCTCCCTTGTTCCTGTGCCGAACTTACCCATCTCCCATTACCCCCCGTCGGTAATTTTATGTACCGCTTGTTTTCCCC
>BSSO01006307.1:0-12088 GCA_030267885.1 Mesembryanthemum crystallinum
TGAAGCTGCAGTTCGAGTGGCTAATGGAAAGTGAGTAATTTCTGCATCATCAGGAAGTCTATCAGACAAAATGATGTCTCCATTCAAGAAGTGCATAACTTGTCTCATGCTAGGCCTTGCTTCTGGCCGAGGATGACAGCAAAGCATGCCCAGCTTCAAAACCAGATCCACCTCTTCTACCACATAGTTCCCTTCCAATCTAGGATCACTAGCCTCTATAACTACTCCTTTGCTTGAGAAATCATACACCCACTCAACCAAATACTTCTCTTCTTCGGAACCCTGAAGGCTAATGGGACTCCTTCCACAGGCCACTTCAAGGATGAATATTCCGAATGAGAATACATCAGTTCTAGTAGTTGCCCTCCCCCTTCTAGTGAGTTCTGGTGCAAGATATCCGACTGTTCCAACAACGTGGGTAGTTTGAGGGTTTGTACCATGATCATAAAATCTGGCGAGCCCAAAGTCACCTAGTCGTGCATTCATCCCTGCATCTAGTAAAACATTACTAGCCTTCACATCTCGGTGAACAATTACTTGCTCCCACTCTTCATGAAGGTATAGGAGAGCGGAAGCCACACCCCTTATGATATTAAATCTCTCAGACCAAGAAAGATTTAATTTTCCCTCGTTGTAAAGATACTTGTCAAGGCTACCATTAGGCATGTACTCATAGACCAACAGAAGCTCCCCTTTCCTTCGGCAATAGCCAAGCAGCTGTACCAAGTTTCTGTGCCTTAGCCTCCCCATACAAGCAATCTCTGCCACAAATTCTCTCATACCTTGTCCAGAACCATGCACAACTTTTTTAACAGCAACTTCAACTTTTGTGGAAGGTAAGACCCCTTTGTAAACCTTCCCAAAACCTCCAGCTCCTAGGAGATCCCTGTCTTTGAAGCCTTTGGTAGCTATGTAGAGGTCTTTGTATGAAAACCTCTGGAGGAGGTATTCTTTCTCCCAATCTTCAAGAGTTTCCTCATAGTTCTTCCTTCTTATAGCATAAAATGCTAAAACCATTGTTACCAGTACAACCGACATGACAATCAGCAAAATCAAGGAACCTAGACTCAAATTTCTCCTCCGGTTCCGCAGGCGAGGAAGCCGGGGAAGCTTGGATAAATCTAGGCTTTGGGCTTGCCCACCTTGGCTGAAGCTCCAGCCAAGTAAATAATGGCTACTGGCCACTGTGCCAGTAGATGAAGAGAAACCAACATATATGGAGTTTAAAAGTACTTGAGAGAGGTTGAAACGTGTCGACAAGAGAGGCCGACTTGGCCTTGGGAGACCAAGGGGAGCCATAGCTACCTCGACAACCATGTCCTTATCATCATAGTTAATCCCAACCTGCATCGGTTTTCCACTGATAAGCTCCAGGCTCTTGTTCTGTCCCTCAGCCTCAGAAAAATAACCTGCTGAAGCAGATGACAGGGACTGCAGGTTGTTGACATCAATTCCAACATGGTTGCTATCTATGTCCCTGAATTCAAGGTCTTGAACGGTGTCTAGCTCCACGGCAAATATATGGTTTGAAGAGAGGCCATTGGATGAAGAACTGAAGAGGCCAAAATACTTGGCAGGCACTGCACGGCTTAAGTCCATGGACGGGAAGATAACAAACACAATGCCGTGACCGCCTATAACACTTATCTCAGGGTACATGGCAAAAGCAAAAGTTGTGGAAAAAGAGAAGCTAGATGAATCAAACTTAAGAGGGGTTGGGTGGAAAGCATGGGCAACTAGTTGCCTCGTGGTATTGGTCAGCTGCAGCAGGCCATTCGGGTGGACAGTAGCAGCTCCATCAATATGAAGGTTGGCTACTTGAAAGCCATTATAAATAAACGGCTTTCGATCTTGGGCAATGGTTGCCAAAGCCAAGACCCAAAAATAAAATGTTCCTACTAGACAGTGGAATTTTTTAAGAGCCATGAACGAGTAAAGGAGAGATCTGATTAACTGATCAAAGATACCAAGATGGAAATTAGAAGAGTGTTCAGTGAAGTTGTTCTTATTGTTTTTTCCTCCATGTTCCTTTTTTGTTCAGTTTGTTTAAAAAACTTTGTTTGAAAAGTATAAGTACTGCTACTACCTATCAATAGACGACGTTAACAGGCCAACCAAGAACAAAAAATCAAGATTTACCCTGTTGGGAGGGGCAGTGAGTCAACCAAGTAAATAATAGGGAAATCACACTGAACTCAAGCCCAGAGACAGCAACACAGGTCGACAATAATAAAGGCACTGAAGAACAGACTAGTACTACAAAGTACAAAGTTATGTCCTATGTCTTTTTGGACCATCTACTGGTTATTCTATGCCTCTGGTTGATTCTCATCAACTTACTAAATCAAACTTCCATTAAATATCAACACCCTTTGGGTTTTGAGTTCGAGTCCTCATATGGTGTATCTTCTTTCTCAGCGATCAGCTCTAAAGAGCTTCACGTTTCCAGTTTACAAAAGTCCATGGCATATGATCTTGAATTTTATCATTGGTTTTATGTATATATATGATTGAAAGCGAAATTTGTCATCTCCAATTTTTAACTTGACCGTTGTTGGCAATTGATATATATTCAACTTTCTCCATTCTCCCATGTCATAATTTCTGAATCGTTGTCCACTTTTTCAGCACATAAGATAATAGATATTTGGTCACACTTTAGAACAAGGTGTTCCTAAACCAGAGAGCATAGCAGCAGCCACAACTGACAAGAAAACAATTGAAGTATAAAATGACAGGTGTGCTTTTAAACCAGAGAACAAGGCGGGCAATGGCTGCACAGATACGAATAATACTGTACTATCCAAATCATATCTCCTAAGTCATGGCAACAAATAACAATATACCAGAGCTTAAATAAGCAATAGCAGGAACATAGATAAATTAAGAAGATCAATGTAGATCTGACCTGTTCAGAAGTCTTGTCAATGTAACAAGTCTGTGAGACAAAAACCTTGTGCAAGTAGCCGAATACAGTTCAAATACACAACTGCGCCCTTCAGCAATTACTCCATTTAATCCTCAGAGAACAAAGACCAAGCTGAATCGTTGCCCTGTTGAAGAAAATCAATATCTGGACTGAAAACTAGTGTATTGAGTAAGTGGTAACACACACACTCAGTATGGCAGAAACAAGAAACACAGATATTGATAGTGTTTAACAAGAAAGAAAAAAATTAACAAATAATAAATAGAACCATTGTACATGTAATGTACTCCTATATGTACCATAGAGAGGCGTATGCTACGTGTAATGAACATCACATGCGATGCAGTTGGAAAGTCTCTTGGGTTTCATTTTCCTTAGGAAATCTACTTTATCATCCATGTAATTAACATGCTGATTGGGTAGCAGACCATGGGCCTGGCCCATAATCTCTTGAGTTATGGACCTGCTCCTTCTCTTCTCCCCTCACTTGAATCCAAAGACTCAAAGCGCAAAGACCAAGACGGCCCCGACTTAGAAGAAGTCCCATTGGTGGAGGGATATAAATACCCCTCAACCACCAGTGGGACAAGGTGATTACTATTCTACACTCACTTCCTCTCTCCACAGTACTATACTTTGGTCCAACACCAGATCGTCCCCAAGAGAGACTAATTTGACACCCCCAAGGCTAGTTTGCTCGGTGCGGTAGATCGGAGACCTCCAACAAGTGGCCAACCAACCAACGTCCTGAATAGTCTCACCCGGACGCTTATGTCATGTCACATGATAATAATTACACTAATTACTACAATAAGTACTCCATTATAGTTCTCAAATTCAATCATCAGCATCATCATATTCATATTCATGTCTATAACATTCAATGTGGCAAATGTTGGGTGGTGGGGTCCTCAGGCCCAGCCCACTAGAGACAGTACCCTCAGCCTAGTCACGTGGCTCCAGTCCCCACCCCTCCCCTCTGCACTTCACTGCAGCAACTGGCTGAGAAACTAGCATAAGTTTAAGAGCTACAGTACTTAATAGTACACCAGTTGAATAAAATGAGTCTTTCCAATTCCAAGTTCCAAGTCTGCATTGCATAAGCATTAGCTTTACTAGATCAATTCACTACACTAACACTCCAACACTATAGCCAAACAGACCAGTGAAAAAAAGAGAGAGAGAATTAAAGCATGAAGGGGAAGGGGGCATGTCAATGTGATGCACTTTTGGTTGTGGTGATGCTGTGCTTAGTGAGCTTACCACTACCAGCAGTCAAGTGCTGTACAGCATCAGACCGGGAAGCTCTTCTGTCACTAAAATCATCCCTACATGAGCCTTCCTTAGGCATCTTCACCTCATGGTCCGGTGACAACTGCTGCTCCGGAGGCTGGTACGGAGTCCACTGCGACCCCACCACTGGCCGAGTCACCGACCTCGACCTCCGAGGCGAGTCTCAAGACCCTATCATCTCCGGCCGTTCTGGCTCCATGACCGGCTATCTCTCTCCTTCCCTCTGCCACCTCGACGCCCTCACCTCCCTCATCGTCGCCGACTGGAAGTCCATCTCCGGCGACATCCCCTCATGCATCTTCTCACTTTCCGGCCTCCACGTGATCGACCTCACCGGAAACCGTCTCACCGGCTCCATCCCCTCCGACATTGGAACCCTAGGAAACCTCCGTGTGCTCAACCTCGCCGACAATCTCATCTCCGGTGAAATCCCTTCCACAATCGTCAACCTCGCTGGTTCCCTGACGCACCTCGATCTGAGAGGCAACCGTCTCACCGGAACAATCCCCGCCGACTTGGGCAAGCTCGGGAAGCTGAGCCGAGTGTTGCTGAGCCGGAACCGGCTGACGGGACCCATCCCTAGCTCGATCGGGAGCATGAGCCGGCTAGCTGACCTGGATTTATCCCAGAACCAGCTCTCCGGTCCGATCCCGGAGCAGTTGGGGAGAATGGCGGTGCTGTCGACGCTGAATTTGGACAGTAACGCTCTGAGTGGGCCCATCCCGGGCTCGGTCTTGAGTGACACCGGGCTGAATATATTGAACCTGAGCCGGAATGGGCTGGAGGGAAATATACCGGATGTGATGGGGGCAAAATCGTACTTTGCTGCTCTGGACTTGTCGTACAATAATCTAAAGGGGTCTGTTCCGGCGTCATTGTCGAGGGCGGCTTATTTGGGGCACTTGGATTTGAGCCATAACCACCTCTGCGGCTCTCTCCCCTCCGGGGATCCCTTTGATAGGCTTGAAGCGGCGTCGTTTGCCAGCAATGACTGCCTCTGTGGCATGCCCCTCAGAGCTTGCTGAATGCTGATGGATTGTTGCCTTATTTGGAAAAAAAAAAAAAAAACATTTCCATTTTCCATCTTAAATCATTTCATTAATGTAATTTCGCCAAAAGATAATGAGTGAGTATCCAGATGTATTTACTACTATTAAAAATACTCAGGTAATTACGGGTATTATTTACTACTAGTATTACAGTATGTCGGAGTGATCATGCAAATGCTTTGCAGTTATGGTGAATGTGGATTGTGAATGTTTATGTTTATGTTTGGTGGAATGGAATGATACAATTGCATTTCACGTGAATGCATGTCGCGGAAAAGATTTGGACTGTTATCAAAAGTAGATTGCAGGCATGAGCCTTTTTTCAGTTTTAGGACTCTTGAAGATAACAAGGGATAATTCCCTATTCCCCATTTGTTTTAACACCTTTTGCTTTGCAAATGCACCCCAAAATGCCACTGTGAATATGATGATCCATCTCCAACCCAAACCAAACCAAACTACATTTGCTGTTGCAGCAATCGAAACGTCCCAATTGTCCGAGTATTGGAAATGAATACTTCCTGCTAAAATGCAAATTCAGACAAGCAACATATCTATTTGTGTCATCTAAAGAAAATAAGAAATGTTATAGCGTTCGAATACATCTTCACTTCAAGCATGAGATGAGATCGCTCAAAAGATAAGGCATAAGATTAACTGCTGGAACATTGTTTCATGTTTTTGGCTTGCCGGTTGCCCATGTCCAAGGCATGCCTCAACAATCATCACAAATTTTACCGATACAAGCAAGTCAAGTCAGAATGCCCGCTTTAGCAGAGGTATTGGAAGGCTGGGATTGTTTTAGTTTTGGAATTCTAACTGCTAAGGTGGCATTTATGGCATGAATCAAATCACTCCACTTTTATCACTAGTCTTTGGTGGGGTGAATTAGGAGTGATTTGATCACTCTTTGATGTGCTAATATCAACTCCCATTTGCTATGCTATGTGCGATTTATCTGACTCCCAACTGCCCAGCAATTAGTGCATTCAATTCAATAATTCATTGGGTTTCAGTCCACCTTTTTCAGTACCTAGGGTAAGATCACTAGTATTAGTAAAGCCTCCTGTCCTGTCCTGTCCTGTCCTGTTACAACAAAGCATTGAATTGAGAGACAGGCAGGTCACATTTTTAGCAGGCCAGGGACAGCACTTCAATAAAACTATCTTTCTCTTTGCAACGTACCAAATCACACAGACCATGTAAAATAAAGTGTGAGAGTGTATGATCGATCCAAGTTCACCGGTAGTACCAAGTTAAGCTTGTCCACTGTTATACTATTACAGATACACTTTACATCCTCATACTATTAACACACATCAGGTAGCCAAATTTATAGGACAGTTTCTATGTTCTAACATAAATTACAATGACTGGTATAGAATGCTGTTTCCCCAACTAAAGGAGCGACTAGTGAGTACACCCTATACTGAAGAACCATGACCTGCCTCTGGGCCCTGGGGATACAAGAAAGCGTTTCTATGGAAGTCACGCGTCCTTCCACTTGCAATACTTACATAGCCAATGCATTTCTGAACTAGGATGCACAATTTTACTTTTACTTACAAAGGTCTACAACAGTCTGTAGCCAGTTTGAAGTGTGCTGCAGTTAGCACCGACAATCAATATCATTCCAGTTCATATCAACTTGCGCAGTATTTGGTAACAACTGACATCTTAAGTGGGCTAGCAACATATATGCATACAAGCACGCCACAATGGTGTTCTGCCTAGAATCTCTTATTCTTTCAAGCCTTTGTGTTTGCAGTGCTAGCAAGTAGGCTAGTAGCTAACCCTTTCCCTCGACCCCCACCCCAAAATGTCTTTTCTTCTTTCAATGGTTAACTTTGAAACACTTGATATTACTGATTCGAAAGGTAAAAGCTCAAGAATTGGATAAAAAATTAAAAATACAAGAATTTATGTAGGTACTCTATTATTATAAGCTTGACCTATTGTGCCAAACATCATCAAATAGTGGATCCTTCAATTTGGAAAGGCTGGGAAAGTCAATGCATATTCGACCTCCCATTCAATTGAAACTAGCACAGAAAAGGTTAAGCTGTGTAAAAAGATAATAATCCACCATGGAATATAATCCACCCATAATACCTATTAGTATTAATCATCAGTATTGAAAAATACCAAAATTTTGGGCCATAACAAATCCTAGACTATAAGGTCGCTGGGAGACTTGCCCACAGCTTATAGATAAGCTAAGCTATAGATAAGCTAATATAGCTTACTGTGAACATTAGAAGCAATTTCAAGTTGTATAAACACCGAAAGCTTGATAACAGGGAGGTTACAAGAATAAAATGAAACAATGCCAACAGCCTAGCTGAGTTGTGTCAAGGACTTAAGCATAAGGTATAGTCGTTACCAGTCATTACCAAATGACATCAATCAATATACATTATACAATGGAATTAGTTTTCAGTATCAAAACCAATATTCCAAAACCCTTCTGGGGTCATAGGAGGAACATACCTGTACCGGTGCCTTGAAACACCATCATGATGCTCGCATCGAAGATTTCGATTGTCGACTTCCCCATTTTTTCCCTCACCATCAGGAAGGACGGCATCATAAAATTTCTTGCACTGCTTGCATTCTATTCCATTCAAGTTTTGCCGCTCAGATTTCTTTCTAACAGGTTCCACGAATTTAAAATCTTTTGAGCCAGGCCTAGGAGCAAGCAGTTGCTGCTTTTTGGAACCAGATTCAGCTTGCAGGTCCTGTGTCTCATCACCTGAGGTATCAGAATCCATGTCTTTGGAAACTTGGGCTGGAATATCATGCGTATTATCCTTCATGGCCTTGTGCAAATTGCCCCTGATGTTCTCATAGGGGGTATCAAGAAAATCATCATGTGGATCAGGCCCGCCAGGACTTTGACGAGATCGAGTATCTCTCCAACCAGATGCAGGTCGCTTTGTGCCAGATGATGACCCTGACTTCCTATTAGTTATCCAATGGGTTGAGGCGTGAGATTTGGAGGTTGACGTAGAGGCGGAATTTCTACTCTTATTTAGTCTGCTACCTTTCTGATCATCAGAGATTTCAATAGAGTCGGTCTCTTTCTTCACTTTGTTTAGCTCACCAGCAACTACTTTACTTACTGGAGTTCTGTTCTTGATTTCTGCCATTAGCACATGATGAGACATTAGTGAGCAACAGTAGAACTGGGGCTGCAATCTAAGAGAACTAGATGGGCAATGGTCGGATTCAAGTTTAAAAGAGACAAATGTCATACAAAGGTGCCTTCCTTGTTCAAAAACAATTAGAATCCTTGAAATGAATGAGGCAAAACTAATATTACTTCAGAATGGATTCTTTAGTACCTTAGGCAAGAAAAGCTGGAGGAATATGAGACCAGCAAGCACAGGATAAGAGAGCAAAACATTATAAGCTCACAATTCATAAAGTACAATACTAAAAATTGCTGTACCACAGAAATTAGATACAATGACTTGCATCAATTCGTACCAGGACGAGCAGTATTATGGCTAGATGGATCATTTTCCCCTTCTGATTTAATTTGACGAAGCATGTCTTCCTTGTTGAGAGGTACTTTTGTAAGGAGATAGTTGTGCTCAGATTTCAGCTTTTTGTAAGCGGCAACCACCTCTTTGCATTTCTGCCTTTCTGCTAATAATTCTGCATTCAATTGTTGAATCTGCTGAACCAAATCATCATGATACTCACTTCTCTTGGATATCCCACGACTCTCATCTTTGAGATTGTCCTCAAGCACCACAACTTTGTTTTCCAGATCATTTATTCTGGACAACAGCAGTATTTTCTCTCTTTCATGTGCACTTAGTTGCTGATCCTTCTTTTTCAACTCGATGCCATTATCATTAACTTGTTGGACCAACTGCTCTCGTAATTTGTTTCCCTCCTCTAAATCAATAGCTTTTGTCTTAAGCTGGTCTCTGAGATCATCTAAACTGGCTACCATATTGGCCTGTTCCATTGCAAGTTGTTTATTGGTCACCGCTGCCTGTTCGTTACTGGTTATCTTCAGTGCTTGTGATTCAATTTGCTTCAGTAACCCTTGCTTCAAATCCTTTTCTTTGGCTAATTCTTCATTCTTCTCCTGAAGCTCTTTGTTAACTGCATTATAACTTCCTTCAATACCCTCTAATTTGGATAGAAGGAAGTTGATTCTTTCTTCATACTCTTTCATATGCTTTTCTTTGTTGATAATGATGGATGTGTTTGTCTCGATTAGGTTATCGACTTGTATCGTTTTCTGGGACAACTTCTCCTCTAGTTGAGCTATCTTTGTCAGCAGCTTGGACTTGTCGACCTTATAGTCTTCAAGGGCTTGTTCCTTGTCATGAGAAAGCTGTTTCAACAGATGGTCTAGTTGACATTCCCTCTCTTTCCATTCCTCCTCAGCAGCTCTCTTAGCTTCAGAAAATAACAACTGTTGGGATTTTGCATTCTTGTGAAAATATGGGTAGAGCTGAGTACAAAACACATATTCTATCTGGGAAATCCTATCTTTAACTTCTTGAATGGTAGCAACTAGTATAGTACTGAGTTGTGAGACACACTTTGCCGCATCCTGGGCTGTATCGAAAGGATGAATTACTTGAGGAGTCTTCTCCAGGTGGGTGGCAATGCCATGAATATGACTGCCATCCATCTCTGCAATTATTTATTTATAGACTATATAAAATCAAATAAACTGCCCATGTTAATTCAAATTGATGATGGGTAAAAGCAATTCCATTAATTCATTCATTCAATAAAAAAAGAGCAAAGACAAAGGAGACGAGACGAGACGGACGGACAGCCAGAATCAGAATCGGATGGTCACCACCCGGCCCTCACACAGGGCGACTGCCCAGAGCCTATCACCGATGTTGCACGGAAACGGGAACGGGGACGGGGAAATGGCAAAATAATGATATCATAAAACAGCAAGTAAGTCCAGTCCACAACAACACCACTTAACGAACAACTACTAACAGAAATCAAAATTCTAACACACAATTACAAACACAAGATCGGGAAGAGAGACAGAAAAATAGAATTTCACCAAAACAGTCACAGTGGCTGGCTAACCGGAGAAGAATGAAGGTCGCCGGAGAAAACGAACGAAGGTGACTGACCCACGAGCACAGAAAAAGAGAGTAGCGCCGATGAGCGAGATAGAGAGAGACAGATTTGCCAGAGGTTTTAGGGTTTTCTTTTGAGTTCTATTGTCTGCCTTCTTTTCGTTTCTCAGGAGTACTGTATTTTTCGTTTTTTTTTTTTTCTAAATAAATACTCCATGAAAACGCCTTCAAGGCTGCCAGGACATTTTTGGAATGTTTCGAATGCATTTCGGATACATCCCAAACATCGAAACATTTTGAGGTTGAGACAAAACGTTTCCGATGCATTTCTTAGGCGTTTCGGTCCTCCAAATGATTCGGAGACGGAGAACGTCACTACCTAGTCGTTTGCTTGTTTCGGAGGCTGCAATAGTGGTCAACAAAAAAAAAAGTGAAAAATCTTTAAAATTGAGATGACGTTATCGGATAAACCCCGAGTGTATGCAATAGCCTGCAAACCACACACCAGACAAGCCAACAACATAAACTTGCAGACAGACTCAGCAAAGAGGCCTAGTGGGAATTGAACCCATTACCTCCGTCATGAAATTCAACACCACGACCAACTCAACTACCCCTTTCAGTCAGGGCGATTTAGAGTTGATTCTACATGTGAGAGAGGGATCATTGGTTCCAGACAATGTAATAATTGTTCATCTGACTCACCATCACCAACAAAATTTCACCATTTCACATCCCAAAGTTCCGCAAAAATGAAAATTGGGAAAAAAAAAAAGGTATTTTAAATGGGTAAATCCATCACTCTAATGGGGGATAACTAGCAGTCATCGACCATTTAATCAAAAATTATTTCAAAAAAAAGAGTTTGGTTTACATTAATAGAGAAGTAGATTGCTACATGCACAATCCATGAATCATATAGGTGGCACCAAAATCATTTGAGGAGAGAGAAAGAGAGAAGTTATGAGAGAGAACCTATGGTCTGTGGACTTCTCAAATAAATCAGCCCCCATAACCAATTTATTTATTTATTCGTAAGCTTTTTTTCCAGATGATTTATTCGTAAGCTTAGCCAAGGTTCAACAATTAGAAATAGTGATCGACTCGTCCTTATTTGAAAATTGAAACCACAATACTCCATGAGCTTTCCTCGGATTATTATACACATATACTCAGTGTATAACTGGTTATTACACACTACCAATGAAATATGAACAGGTGTCATAAGATGCAATAGTTATACTTATTTATGAAACAACTAATTTTCACAAGTACAATAATACCCTTCACCTCCAATCTATACCCTACAACTGCAACTTGCCGGCTACCCATCACAAACAAGAAAATAATCCATAATCAAAAGATCAACGAGGACCTAAACCACAATAATTGAAATATGATGTTTAGNAGAATTCACAAAAAAAAAAAAAAAATGCATTGAGAAATGAATGTTCTTAACAAGCCCTCCATCAATCTATCATCATTATGAGAAATTGATAATGCAAATCCTTCATTCAAAAGAGGAGAGATGTTGCTGGCAGAGTTAAGAAATACCCACCACCACTCCACCGCTATAAATATCTCCTTGGTCATAGAAAACCACATCACATAATTGATGGTTTTACATGACTAGATCTAATCTAACGGAATAATCATGTAAACAGGATCTATACACATAACGAATATGAATCACCAAGTTATTACCTTTTGAAGCGTGAGTTCCTCTTCGATTGAACAAATCAACG
>BSSO01006308.1:0-12087 GCA_030267885.1 Mesembryanthemum crystallinum
AAATCTTTCCAAGATTCAGAGTCTGCAGGATGCCTTAATTTTCCATCTTTCTTACGTTCTTCCTCATGCCATTTCATCAATGGAGAAGTTTTCGATGACATAAATAGCGTTTTCAGCCTTGGAATTAAGGGAAAATGACGAATAACTTTTTTTGGCACCTTTGCTCCATTACCTAATCTTATTATTGACCCATCATCGGTGGTTTTCCATCTCAAAGCATGACAATTAGGGCATTCGTCTAAGGAGCTATTATCCTTCCGAAAAAGTACACAATCATTTGGGCAAGCATCAATCTTCTTATAATCAAGACCCAATTTCTTAATAATGCTTTGCATCTTCTTAAAAGAGTTTGGTAGTGTTGAATCTTTAGGGAGAGCTCGTTTGAACAATTTCACAAAAGCATCAAATGCCACATCCAAACATAAATTTCAAATGATACATCTCAATAATAAAAGAAAGCTTGTTGAATTCCTCACAACCAGGGTACAAGGGCTGCCCTGCATCTTCAAGCAATTTAAAAAAAGCTTCCGCTTCAGCATTAGGACCTGATGAAGTACTAGTGGGATTATGAATTTCAAAAGCATCCCCTAACATCCCAATCATATCATGATTTCCATGGGAATTATCATCTATATCCTCAAATTCATCATCTAGTGTTTCGTTATTTTGTACATCATCAAATTCATCAACTAACATTTCATTGTCTACATCCACCGTTGGCTCTCAGTGATAAATCCAATTACATTTTTGATAGTCAATATCCATCTCTTTCACAATTAAATGTCCCTTCACAATGTTTCTTTCATAGTAACATCTATTAGCACAAATCCCACATGGACAAGCAATCTTGTTAGCAATAGAAGAGGTTGCAAAAGCATGATCAAGAAATGCATCTAAAGCACGCTTATATTCCTCATTCGCTCTCTTCCATCTGACCCAACTCTTATCCTTAAATACATCCATAAGCAAAGTCCTACATACAATTTTTAATTCATTAAATACACCTAAAACACACACACAACAAATGATTCTAATACAACACAAGTGCATAATTGATATAAATAAATAAAACAATGTTATTTACAAAACAAATTAAATCATTATATGAATACTCAGTCCATATGTTATAAATTTTTTTAATAACCACTAACTACATACAAGGATATATTGAGTAATTGGTGATTACCTTATAATAACGCCAAGATTCTTTTGCGGAAAGTTTCTACCACTTCACCTTGACAAACAAGTTTAGCATCAGCTTGAGTAAACACCACAACCTTATACAAAATAAAACAAAAAATTAGAAAAGAAGATTTTTTTTTTCCCAAAACACAAAATATAAGTAGGTGTCTTACAGCAAAGTGTTCTTAGATTAGATGGTATACTTTTCAAAATCCACTTTAACTATTAAATTTTGCTTCTTTATGCTTAGACTTTTATTTGGATTCATATAATAGAATCAAATACATGAGCTAGTTTAATATTTAACTAATAAAAGGAAGCATTGGCGGCCACTACCACATTTTTTTTTACATGAAAAACAAAAGCTGGCAACTTACATACAATACTTTGCTAAATTGATCCATTTATGTTGTGTATTTATGTTTCTTAATGATTACTACACAATCAAGATGTCTTTATCAGTATCCTCACAATATCTAATATAAGTTTTAATGTATTTATCTAATATGGTTCAAGATATGTTCAATTTAAGACCTATGATATTTGTCCATTAATGTCTTTGTTCCACTATGTTTATAAGTCCATTTTATTCCCACTCAATAGTTATAATAATTATGGGATTGTGAGCTTGTGTGATAGACTATTTCTGCAACAATGTACCAGATTCATAACTTCTACATTGTAAAACATCTTAACACCCTAACCCACAAAAAGACATTCAAAAGTGATTAAGCTTCTTCAAAGTCGTGTATTAAAATAGCAAACAAATTGGGATCCCCAAATGATAACTGGGTTAAGAAAAGCAAACATGAGACATTGCCTACCAGAAAAGTAATAACAGGGCAACACTGCAGATTAATCCTGATCTACATGTACAACCTGAACATGACCCAGTTCCCTTTACTTATTTTCGTCGAAGACAATTTCAATACATATTTAAACCACTAGAGGTATATCTTTATTTAGCACTACAAGATGGGTTGTTCAATGGCTTATTGTGTTTAAAGTTATGCTATTTTCTATGGTTAATGTACTTATACAACAACTGTTGAGATACAAAAAAGTATATCTAAATCCAATTTCAAGCAGGTGAGATATAAAGCATAAACAAATATGGATGCTAGAAGGAAGTGATGACTAAAACAAGAAAGTAGTCTTATCATGATAGCAAGTATAGGAAAAAAACGATACAGTAGGTATTACCTTCATCAATAAAAGAAAAAAAAAAGCATAGAGGCCAGACACAACCATCAGATTTGAAGGCACAAAATTCCAAACCCACAAAAGAAAATTAATTTGGATATTCTTCTCATCAGAAAGACACTTCATCAACAATTATGGATATTCAAAAATTAAATCGATATAAAAAAGAAACAAAAGAAAAAAGTTGCGAAATTGAAACCCTAACCTGTCAATCAATTACTTATCGCGAGTAAGAGATGAATTGGTGAAATCTTAACCAGAATGGAGATAAAAATTGGCTCAGAGACGGAGAAGACGCAAATAAGGGGGCGGGAAAGCTAAAAAATGCCGCCATTAGGGTTGAATCTTGGTCGAGCAATATACCCAGAACTTTTAAGTGAGAGAAAACGATCTACTAGGTTATGGATTCCTCAATTCCATGTACAAATCTTCACTGCGACTGAACATGGCTGCTGCAAAGGAAGAGATATCAATGGAAGTGAAGAGGAAAGTTCAATTTGGGGAAAAAGGAAATGGTGTATGTTCGTACTTCAAAGCCCTACCTATACTCTGATTTCAATTCCTTTTTCCTTTTTTAAAATTGTCTTTCACTCTAAATTTCTAGTACACCCTTAGAAGAATTAGATCTAAGCAACTATGTGAGGGGTAATTTGGGTAATTCACAGAAAATGGGAGGGAACCTAAAATTGTTGGCGGGTGTGTGAAATTTTCATTTACCTTTGCCGACAGAAAATACTGTGGGCAAAATATCTGTTGGTATTAAATTTCTAATACCAACAGAAATAAGTGTTCCGTTGCAATTTATTTTAATTTAATACCTAATGCCCACAAATTAGAAAATCTGTCGCAAATAACTACTTTTACCAACAGAAATAATATCTGTGGCTAATTTTCTGTTGCAACAAGTCATTTTTTTTTGTAGTGGTGGGTTGGGTTTACTTTTTTTGTTTTTTTTTCCCCAACTGTTCAATCAATGCTTTACTAGCTTAGTGGCATTAATGCTTTCACAAAAGAAAGAATTACTTTTTTTTTTTGAAGGTTACATGTGGAGCGGGCTGGACGGGCCAGCCCGTTTTGATTTTTTGCTGTCCGTCTCCGGCCTGCCAGTAAAAATTTTTCATAAAAAGGGAATAATCAGGGGATTGGCTTTTAGCCTTATAATTTGCGATAACAGTTTCGCAAGTGCAACATTTCTTGTTGATAATAGTCCCACATGTAACCATCTGGTGGATGCGTCGATTAAAACCATGAAATACTGGAATGGTCTACATGGTGGGTGTATCAGACCAGATATGTGACCTTGGATTCTTTCAAGAAATGCAAGAGACTCACTTCCAAGCCTGCTTTTGGAGATCTCATGATTAACTTTCCAAGTGAACATGCTGTACAAGTATGTTAACCTAAAACGTGGTACCCTTATATTTTTCAATGGGTGTCCACATGAATTTTTGATGATTTTAATTATCGTACTTGTACCGGAGTGACCTACTCTCTCATGCCAGTGAGAGCAAACCTTTGGGTTATCCACCATACTTTTGGATAGTAGATTTATTTCAATAGGACTTATATACGTATAGTATAGTCTTGAGGAGAGTGCTGGCATTTTCTCGTTAACTATTTTATTGCCATTTCTAGCAGATGTTAGGCACATAAACTCCCTTTGATTATCTGTCATTGTTTCCATATGATAATCATTTTGATGAATATCTTTGGAACTTAATAAGTTTCTTCGAGATTTTCTTGAAAATAAAGCGTCTTTTATTTCAATTTTTGTCCTATTAGGGAGCACAAGACAAGCTTTTCATGATCCTTCAATTAGTTTGGAAACATCATTGATAGTATTGACACTTGCCTCGACGAGCTTTAATTATGTATAGAATACCTTACTTTTGATGATCGAGTATGTTGGTGCGCTATCAATCAAACATACTTCCCCATTGTTTGAGATGCTTTAGAAATTTTTGAATCTTCACAAGAAATAGATATATGTTAAGAATAATAATTAAGAAAGAAACAACTGATTTTATTAACTGAAAAGTTCTCAAAGCAGTACAAGGAGTAATTGAAAATGCAACACAAGGAAATAAATTACTTGGAAATAAAAGATAAAACGATAGTATTATTTTTTTCTAGATCTTCGTGCTTCCATTTTTAGGAAATCCATTTCCTATCCCGATATCATCAAGGTAGAAGTCTGATACATCCAGATCCGGGATGATATCATAAACAAAGTTTGCTTCCACTTCTTTCCTTTGTTGTTCAGGGATGCTTGGTAAAGATCAACAAAATGCTTTGTAGTTTGGCATTCCCGTGCCCAGTGCCCAGGCATTTCACATTTGTGGCAATTCCCTTGAGATTTTGCCTTTTTGTTGCCTCTATACTGGTATTGTCTTTGTTTTCCACCCCGTTGATAAGATGACGAGGGTTCAGTATTTTTATTGGCTCGACCATGGCTTTGCCATCGACCCTTTCCACGACATCTTTTGAATCCACGTCCCCGGCTTCCCCTAAATGTGGAGTGTGCCTCAAGAACCTCTAAGGCCCTAGTTGGCCTTAGATTGTGCTTTCTTATCAGCAGTTCATTGTTCAGTTCTACGACCAACAATATAGCTATTAGGTCTGAATAAGTAGGATAATTCATGAATCTATATTCCTGTTGCAAAACCACAGTTAAGGCATGTATAGTAGAGAGTGTTTTCTCTATCATAGCCCTCACATATATCTTTTCTGCACACTGCTCTAATTGAGCAGTTATGCGGAACATACTGGAGTCGTATTCACTTACGGATTTGAAATCTTGAAACCGTAAGTGAGCCCATTCATACTAGATTTTTGGGAATATAACAAGCTTTTGGTTCCCGTACCTCTTTTCCAGTTTGGTCCATAATTCATATGGATCATTTACCATCATGTATTTTAGAGTAAGGCTTTCTAATAGATGATGCTTGATAAAAATAAGAAAAATTGGATTTAAATAATCCAACCTTTTACTCGTCAACCAGTAATAATCTAACCTTCAACATTAAAAATAAATAATCCAACCTTTTAAATTATGTGCTTCCATTGCACTGCAGTTAAGGGTTAAATATCCCATTAACATGTTAATGACGTGGCAACTACATGTCTTCTTTAGCGCCTTAATGACGATCCCTTGTATTATCTCTCTGCAAATCCTTCCTAAACCCTGTATCTCTGCTCTCTCTCTCTCTCTCCAAAACTTCGATCTTCCCAAAAACCGCCATTGAAGCAAGCTTTAACCCCCATCTCCCCGCCCTCCATTGAAGTCGGCCAGTGGCTTGTGACTATCTAAAACCAGCATTGAAGGTCATAAGTAGAAGGAAGGCTTTTGGTGGATTAAGGTTTTGCATGTGAAGATATTTGAAAGGAAGGGTTTGAGAAGGTGGGTAAATTTGCATTTTGAAGAGAAATTGGTGTTCTTTGTTGTTTAATAACCCAAATTTACATCGTAATGTTACTTCCTTATTATGAATGTGGGTGTTAAATAGTTTTTTTTTTTTTTTTGAGTGAAAAATGCATAGAAAATATGTGAGAAATTAGGGATGATTATGTAAAATTAATGGCTTCAAATCTGGGAGGGAAAAATGGTTCATGAATTTGTCAATTGTTGCCTAAATGTTGGAGGTGGGCAGAGCAATGCATGGACATGAAAAAGGAATGCAGGGAGAAGCAGTGTTGGGACTGTAACAGAGGTAAAGTTTCTGGGTCTTTTTCACTTTTTTTTTTTTTTTTTTTTTTTGGCTACTGCTCATAATGCCACTAAGTAAGATAGATAGAGAGATAAAGAGGAAGAGAGAGATGGTGAAGAACCATAGAGAGATGGTGGGAAGCTCTTCAATGGTGGTTAGATTGAGAGGAGAGGCAACAATGTGGGAGAATCAGGGGTTAGGAGTCTTGTAGTTGCCACGTCATTGACCAGTTAATATATTTAACCCTGTTAACTGGGGTGCATTGGAAGCACATAACTTAAAAGGTTGGATTATTTATTTATAATATTGAAGGTTCGATGATTATTAGTTGATGAGTAAAAGGTTGGATTATTTAAATCCAATTTTCCTAAAAATAATTGCCTTTACTTTATCTTGTTTTGTGGCTTTATTGCCTTCTTGTAAGGTATGGTCCAAACTATTAGCCTCCATATTTTCTAATGCCCTTCTTTCCATTGTAGATACTTATCACTAGATAGGTCCAAGTAAGGAAATTTTCGATTTTTGATGTTTTCCATTTTTTTCTAATGATAGGAGATTTTAATGTAATCAGCATACAAATGATATAAAATAGTTATAGAGAAAAATTGTATCACCACAAGAATGAAGTTGTAATGGTCTGATATCATAATGTTTTAGTCAGAAGTCAAGGGTTCGAATATCTTTGTACAAAAGTAAAAGTTTAATAAAAATTAACAATTTTAATAAACGATTTAAACTCCTTTGGTATGCGTTTAACCAAATCATGAGGTAATCATAAATATTAATGCAATTTAATTATTCTAATTAAACCTTGTATAAAACATGCTTATTTAACTAATTAAACATTATGTAAACATGCTTAATATCTCATAATGTAATTAGCATATAATGTAAATAACTATTTATGACAAGACATGACACTTGAAAGAAAAATAAAAAGAAAAGAAAAACAAGTGAATAGTAATGACGAGTGACGAATTCAAGAAGTCAAGTTTGTCTTTACTTGATTTTGGTTTTCTGAAGAAGCAAATACTACTTTACCAACTTTGTCTTACCAATGAAGAAAAACCCCCCAAATCCACTATTCTCTCTTTTGTCTCTTATGAGATTATAAGTAACAACGATCCTTTTCATTGGTCTTTGACCGACAAAAGAAGAGGAAGCCCTCAAAATTTTTTCAGTTTCCTCTCAAACGGCTATTTGAAGCTTGAGAAGAGCATTTTATTGCTCTATGGTTTTTACTCCTCACATCGCTCTCCCCATGTTCTTTATTTTCCCTTCATCTTCTCCATCAGAGATACCGGTTGGGTAACAATTTGGCTGTCGATTTATGGCGGCCGGACGGAGAAATTTTTGGATCTGGGCTTTATTAGCCCAGATTGTAGTTGGATTTTGGGAAGTTGGGTGGTGGTTCTTTCGTGGTTGCCGCTGACTTTGCAGCCAGCCAAATGACCCGATTAGGTCGCTGGCCTGGGTGGCCGGTCGGATACGGTTGGTGGTTGTCTATTGGTTGCTTTTGATTATGTTTTTCCTTCCTCCTTACCCTGGTTCTCGACTAGGCAAATCACTCTCATCGTGTCGGAGGTCGGGTTTGACTTTTTGAGATCAGGCCTTAAGCTTATTGGTTCTCTTCTTAGGTGCCTTTTGCGATGACGGTTGTACCGTCGATTTAGGTGGCCCGATTATGTGGCCATGAAGCCTTGGAGGCCAGTGAAAGTCGCGGAGTGTTGAGGTCACCAAATGTGGCAGCCTCAGACGGGTTGTTTCCGTCATCTTTCCTCTTTCTTTTGAGGTTGGATGGCCCCGGAACGTCGTTTTGACCTACTTCTTGCCTCGGCTTAACGGGGCTATTCAAGTCAATGTGAGCGGGTTTGGTGGTTGGTTGGTCTTCGGCTTGCGACACTTTGGTTGACGTATCAGCCGTGGTGCTAGCTTTGGTACTAGTTTAATGTGGCTGCTTATCAACCTCTGTGAGTAGGTTTGTCCCGAAAGGTATGTGATTGTGCTTAATGACAATATGAATACAAGAATTGTACATAGCACTTATGACTGTGGTGATCCCATTATTTTGGTGATCCATGTCTAAAGTGGTGTCGGTAAAGGTTTTTATAAAATATGAGAGCCAAAAGATCACAATACTATTTGTTTTGATTTTCTGATGTAGAGGGTCCGAAATTAATTTCAACAACTACAGAGCATACTTTTCATTTCAGATTTATTGTAATTTAGAAAATTGGATTACCTTTATATTTGGATTTTTGGTTTGATAGCAACTGGTGCTGATAACGTGTTAAAAGCTCAGTTGTAAAGTGAATGAAAATGTCGGAAAGTTTCGGTGTACTTAAGTGTATTGATCGAATTGAGCAAGTTTTTACATTTACAAGCGTACGTATTTATAGTAGTAGAAACGTTGTGTAAATAGTGAATGCATAGTAAAAATTAGGGTAAATTTCAGTGAGGTATACTGAGGTTTGGCCAAAATACACATAGGTATACTGACATTTGAGAAATTACATTGAGGTATACTCTGGTGAAATTCCGGCTCAACATAACAATTTTATGACAATATTACCCTCAGTATACCTTATTGAAACCTTTATATCAAAATAAAAATTTATGGCTAACTTTTCTTTTTTGTTGAAAATTGTGGTGCTTACATTTTACTAATTTTGTTTGTTAATTGTATTTTACTAATTTTTTTAGTCTCTATCTTAGCATTTAATGACGGATATGTCCAGTTCTCTTTCAGGGGTATTAATGTCATTTCATGTGCTCCGATCACCGGATTTGTGAATTTGTAGTAAGCTTTTAAAATTGGTATACCTCAATGTAATTATTTAAACGTCGCTATGCCTTTCTATATTTTGGCCAAACCTCGGTATACCTCACTGAAATTAACCCTAAAAATTATCCGTGAAACCCGGGAACCATTCACTCATTTCACCCTTATCTTACAACAGAAACCAATATATGCCACAACTAAAAATATTACGGAAACTATGATCCACATAATCAAAGATTGACGACTTGTAACGGAAATAAAAATGCGAATTTAATTGGCAGTTTTCTACAACTGAGGATGGTGAATCACTTGCATATTCAAGCAAGCCAGCCTCCTCATCCTCTGTCTCTCCACGCTTCCTCCTCATCCTCTCTCTCTATGCCTCCCTCTCGCTTAAATTCAACAATTGCTCACAACTCAATTGCTCCTTTAGTTTTGGGTACAACAATCCAATAATTCTATTACTTCATTGCTTCTTACTTTTGTTTCAGAGGTTTATTATCCCCAAACAAAGATAGTGGATAATGGGCGTCAATCATAGATCGAAGATGGGCCATCGCTGGGACGTTGCGTCACTAGGGAGAGTGAGACAGAGTGGTAGTGGCCGTTGCCAGTGCTAGGCTCGACCCGCGAGGGTGAGTAGGCAGTGGTGGTGGTCGAGCGAGCCCACCCCTGCCTCAGCCACCGCACCTTCGTCATCAATGGCCGACCACCAAGGCGGCACAGTAGTCCCGCCCTCTTCCCCTATCTTATTCTTCCCAATCTATTCACTATCATTTTGAAAGCAATTTTTATTCACCAATTTTAAAATTGTCCCTCAAATTCATTAATTAGTTTCCCAATTATTCTTCACCCAATTCATTGTTTATCTTATTATACTATCATTTACCTAATTTTCACTTAATTCAAGGCCTTGCTTGTAATCATATCAACTGAGGCAAATTAATGGCCACAAGAACAAGAGAATCAGAGGCAAACAAATTCTTCACGGTTTTCTCTCTTCTCTAGTAAGTAATCAAGGAATTTCTTGTGTTGCAAAAACAGTTGCCGCTTGGATGACAATGGAGTCCATAGTTTTCCTTCAAGCTCAGCCTATCATTCATTCTCTCTCTGTCTATTATAAAAGAAAGGCCAACCCAATTGGTTTTTCTTAAGGAACACCTTCCAAGATGGCATTTTAATGTAAACGCCTACTAACATGGCATTTTACGTGAAAATGCCAGTTGGCGGTTTATGCCAATTGCGCCTCCGTCCATTAATAGATGACGTGGACCATATATAATAAGGGTAATATTTTCAAGGAAGGCATAATTCGGGAACTATTGTATATTTAAATAATATATTTGGAAATCACTCCTCTTTTTTAGAGGACTTTCTTTGCCCAATAACACCATTTGAAGACCTAACCGTTTTATTTTGGTGATTCAAGGACTTATCTAATTTATCCGACCAAAAGAACAGATGTTGCATGAGAGAATTATAAAAATAAAATAAAAAAAACTAGTGGGTGAATTTGATTATGCTCCTCTGTTTCTGGTTGATTTCCACATAAAGGGCATTCATCACTATCATAGACCCCTATGTTCTTCAATCTCCACCTGGTCTGCAATCTATTAGTGCAATGAACCAACAATTGATTATGTGCTTGGGGTGTGAGAACTTGTTCCCCACGCACTTTTTCCAATGAACTTTTTGGGCAGAGTTAAGCAACGGAGGATACACTATACCCTTTATGACAAGGTAGCCATCTATTACCATTAAAAGCACTTTTAAATAGCTCCTTCATGCTACATATCTTTTTCCATCCCCATGGGCTGTTAGTAGGAGGCCAGTTATAGCTTTTGATGTACACATGGTTAACCCACTTGACCCAAAGAATATTTGCTTTTTGTGAGATGAACCAGACATACCCATTAGTGCTTCATCTCATTTCACACAATTCTTGATTCTAGCCCCTTCATCAGCTTTTGGTTTACACATGAAATCCCATGCTATAGGAGGAGATCTGCTAGCAGTAGCCTTACCATCCCATAGAAAATTTCTGCACATAGCCATAATCTTCTTCATGACACATTTGGGTAACAAGAAGATGGATGACCAATATGAGTGAACACTCGTAAGAACTAAGTTGATCAGCTACACTCTCCCTACATATGACAGATTTCTAGCACCTCAAGCTTTGATTATAGCACACAATTCATCAACCAAAACATCACGTTCAATCTCACAGGGTTTTTTTTTAGGATAAATTGGTACTCTTAAATATCTTAATGGTAAATATCTAAATGGGAGTTTGCCTTTCTTGTAGTTAGACACATTCTGAATTTGTTGAGAAGTAGTTGCAAGAACATTTCCCATGTAAGATATTACATTTAGAGGAGCCATCTTGAAGACCTGATGAAGCTGAAAAGGTTGCCAAACCCATAAGCATAAGTAGTGTAGAAGGGTAGTCTCATTTGCAGAAATAACACATCAGTAGCAAATATTGAATGACTGAGCTTCATAGGTTTGCATTTTGGATGAAAAGAGAACTGCTCTATATTCACTCACACTTATTAAAGATTCTAGTGACATATTCCATTATAATCACAAAGATAATGGGGGATAAGGGATCTCCTTGCCTTAATCCTCTCTTCCCTTCATAACCATGATGAAAGCTTCCACTAATTAATAGACAAAGCAAATTTGGTGAATGAGGTACATTGCATAACAATTCTGATGAAGCTAGCGGGGGAGTTTAATGCATGGATGATCTCCTCTATAATCCCCATTCCAAAGGATCATAGGCTTTATGAAATCCAGCTTCAGTAGACACCTGGGTGATGTATGTTGCTTGTATAATTTTACCAAATCTTGACAGATAAGCACATTTTACATGATTGTTCTACCAGAAACAAATGATGACTATTCCTCAGAGATAATATGCGGGAGAAGAGTTCCCAGTCTAGCACAAGTCAACGTAGATATGATCTTATATATGGTGTTACAACATGAAATTGGTCTGTACTCCAATACAGAAGTTGCATAAGCCTTTTTAGGAATAAGAAAATTTTAATTCTTCTTTTTCTTTTTTCGTTTTTTAAGGGGGGAAGTCGGTATCCTCCCCGCTTCACTCAATGATAGTCCCGCAAGTGCACGGAAATATCGAAGTAATATAAAGAGTATCGAATCCATAGGGAGTAACGGTTCCAAGTACCAAATACCACTAATTCA